>SRMA01026217.1:10740-120227 GCA_007224835.1 Danionella cerebrum
TATATATATATATATATATATATATATATATATATTCCATTATATATTCCAAAATTTTTCATAAAATGGCAATAAAATAAAATGCAAATTTAGAAACGCACTAGTTTGCAGTTAGAAACTCTGCTACTAATTCAATTGATGCATTGCAATTTAAAAGGGTAAATAAAAGATAATACAAAAAGGTTATTAATTTATTGATGCAAGTTGTTGATACTTGTTTACTGTCTGTCTTGTAGGGGTGTAACGGTACGCTAAAATCGTATTCGGTTCGGTACAGTGTCTTGGAGAGCTCGGTTCGGTTCATTCGGTTCGGTACAAAACAATAAGAACTTACATAATCTTTATTTTGAAAAGCTGCCAATACACAATAGAATTCTTGCATAAAATAAATAAAAGTGACACTTTTGGGTGATATTTTAAATAAATTGCACTCTTTATAAAGAAAAGCACATTTTTTTAAATAAAAAATGAAATACTGCAACTAGTTAGGATAGATAGGATAGATTAACCCATCCACATTGTCTGAAGAGAGCATAGATCTGGTTGCAGTGACTACCTCCAGCAGTAAAAAATGTTAGATGTGTTGCCTGCCCGATCTCCATGGAACAATGTCGGCATACAACTTTAAATTTATCCACTCGTCTATCCCCGTTATGTATTTTAACAGAGAAGCCAAAGTGTTCCCAAACAGGAGACCGTAGTGAGGTGTCTTCAAGCTCTGGCTTCTCTTTCGCTGTGTCCATTTCTCACAGCTACTCGTGCAGCGCTACTGTGTTTCACTCAATAGCGTCCGTGCGGAAACTCGCCTAGGAACATTGTTCCGCTGCGCTTAATATCGCGCTAATAATATTATATTATTTAATAAAAAATACAGAATACCGAAACGGTACGCAAGTGTACCGAACCGAACAGGCCGTACCGAAACGGTTAAATACATCCCCGTGAACCGTTACACCCCTACTGTCTTGGATACCAAAATATGCCTGTCTTAATTTGTGGTTTAGCTGTACTTAACTTATAAATATATATTTCCAATTGTTGCCATTATTGGTTGAATTAGATTAATTTGTAACAATGTCATAATGGGCAACCCAAAAAAACTAATCTATTATTATTATAAGATCAATGAGCTATGCAGTTGGACATGTATACAAGTACTTAAAACCATAATTAACAAATCATCAAGAAATAAAAAAATAAACAAAACAAAAACACCACTAGTTCCATTTTAATAGTCAGATTGTCCCTCACATCCTTGTCCTTCTAGTACCCAAACAAATGTATTGTCAAATATTGCTATGTTCCAATAAAAACACTACATTCAGATTCAGAATGACTAGTAATAAAATAATTAGGGTGGGGGCAAATTCTAACTGTCTCATAGACTGGTTTAAAAGGTTATACATATAGAACGCTTCTGACGGTCACTCTCACTCATTCAATACTAAAACACTTGATAAACTTCTGCAAGATAGAGCACTTCTGGAACAATGATGACTACACCTTTTCCTTTGACTCCTGAGCACATGGTTGCAACCTTGTCTTTCCCACAATGCTGGGAATCTACCAGTACCCACTACTGAAGAGAGCTCCAGTCACCTGACTCAACCTTGAATGGGTACAAGACAAGGTCAGCAGGAGGTGCACACACAAATATAGAGTTGTAAGGAAAACCTTCAACCTTGCACCATCATGCAAAGAGGCCAACTGCTCCATATCAACAAGATAAAGCGTGATTGCCTGCAAGTCTTGCAATAAGAAATGCCACTTGTCTTGTACATATAAAACTAAAAGAGAAAGCTTCAGTTATGTTTTTCCCCAGCTGCCATTTTAATAACAAACTTGTTGACCTTTTGAACTCAATAAGAATTGTGCTACACGAGCATCAAATCAAGAAGCTTATTGGAGAATGGTGCACAATATCTTTTCTTTTGGCACAGCTGCTGTATTCCAGAAACTGTATTCATTTCTCAGATTTTGGCGTGAGGGAGAATCTGAAAACAAAAAAAAAAAATGACAAATATTTGGGTTAGGGTTACATTATCATGTAATTATCTCTACTTTATCCTCATTTTAACAATCGCTTCGTTACCTTTTCATTTCAGCTTGTTTTCATTCCGGCTTTGCCACAGCCAAATTAAACAGAAATTATTTGATCTCATCATTGTTTCTTATAAGCCACAAAGGCACTGTGGAGTTAATATTCAAGACAAACAGCTGAGAACAATACGGCCACTGAGTACAGTAGAAATATACATGAAAGCATTATGTGCTCCTGAGCTGTTTGTGTGAGAAAGTTCATGAAGAAAGTTTGGATCCATTTCATGCAAATATTGTAGATGTTTAAAATCAGGAGCATTTTTAATCTTTCAAATGTTTAATTTACATTATTATCTGATTTTGTGTGTTTTTTGTAATGCCCAGTTGGTTAGCATAACCGCTAATATTGCTGCGTCATCATTTATTAGGCAAAACTGACTGACTGCTGCAACTGCAGAAAAGCAGTAAAAAAAACTTCCCCTCACATTTAGAGAAAAATTTCATTGAAATGTTTCAGTTTAAGTTACTCGTCTAGTGAGGCTTTTTCTTAAAATGAGCATTTAAACGCTGAAACTCACCAGTGGAAAGAAAACCGAACCAAGCTGTTGGTGAATTTATTTGTATAGACAAAGTGCCAGTTTATGCAGTAGATGTTGGTTTGTTTAGTAGTTTAAAACCAAGGCGACATCTGGAGTCATTTCATGGCTAGAGAAGTATCCACTTCTACTGTCTAGCTCAAGTTATTATAACTTAGTTCTAGAGGTTAAGTTCAGGATTCCATTTGGCATTTGAAACATTTCCTTGAAGTTTTGCGTCTTTAGGAATTGGCCTCTTGCAGTCTCATATATGGGTCACTCTACAAGTAGATGTGTGACTATGATCTGGCACTGCATAAACCTCACTCAGGGCCTATTACTCCTTTACAGAAGGAAACTGTGGGTTATTCTTGGACGTCCTATCCGACATCTTGTGACTAAAATTTGTTCTTGCAGTGTTTCTAGTTTGTGGTGTACTTCATGAAGTTCATGTTTTGCCATTCCTTCAGATTAAGATTATTTTATTCCAGCTTCATGTCTGATGGTCCAGGAGGCATCAAGCAGTATGAGACTTCCCGCATCTACAATGATACCAGGGGCCTCACAATCCAGCATCTTTGGGGAAAAAAAACATTTTACAGCTGCTCAACAGATAGACAAGTAGAACCACAAAAACATTCCTGTCTGTAAATCTACAGTACATTCCCAAATGGTGGGAAATTCATTTCTGGTGTCTTGACTGCTCAACACGAATGCCACTGCTGATCTCTGAAACTTGAATGTTGTAAATTGTAAGAATGTCAGGCATTACAACAAATAATGCTACAAATACCAAAAAAGCCTCTAAAGAAAACACCTGGAATCATTTTTTGCCTCGTCGACATTGCTGTAGATAAGGCCTTAGAAATATACAGGGTTTCTGCAGTGCTATCCAGGCTTCATAACTCTCCGACTTCACAAGATCACAAAAACTTTCACCACACCTAGCCAAAACAACAACCTTTCTTGTAGAAGCAGCCAGTCGTCTGTGCTGTGCTGGCTGAAGACAGGAACATCTGATGCCAAAAGACCAACATTACAGTTTTAGAAATCGTTAAAGAGGTTCTTGAACCACTCAGTTCTTTTACAGATGCACTTAGTGGGAAAAAACACCTCACTCTTCCCATTAATATGGAAAATATACAAATCTCCCAGGAGATGAAAGAAAAGACAACAGAGAACCTATAATGACCAGCAGATTCAACTACTTTTGAACACTTCAGCTTACCCTGATGCAAAAACAGTTTGACTTCTCTTAAATAGCCCATGTCAGTAATACACAAAACCCTGGGAGAAGTCCCACTAGTGTACAGAAAGGTGTCTGAGGAGGAAAAGGGCTCAGGTCTAGATGGCAATCAAAAGCGATTGGAAAGGATTCTTCTCAGTGGTAAATATCCAGTTATAACAATGTTTTGCTGCTTCAACAATTATTGGAAGCATGACAACAAATGTATGTAGGTGCACATGTGTAAACTGCCTGATGCCAGTAGCTTGGCACTCAGAGTAGGAGGAGATTTGTTTTATAAATATGAATGGATGACGTTTCACAGTTCTGAGCTAAGGTTAACGAGAAGAAAGAACTCGTTTCAGCATCGACTCTTTAATATTAAAGACTGTGACGACACACATTTAATACTCAAAACATATGTTCCTCCATCTTTATGATATGCAATGCCTGAAAGGTAATGTTTAAAAAAAGATCATATTTGGCGCTTTAAGGATTCTGTGAGAGAGGTGGGCAAATAGGCAATGAAGATCTGTGGTTAATGCAGAGCCAAGTCAAGCCATGAGAAACTGACCTGAAGCAACTGCTTTCCACCATAGAAGCAAACAAGAGGAAATGGATAAACATCCTCGAGTCAAGCACAGCATTTGGCTAGTGATGAGTTAAATGGTGAGTTCTTGGTGTACGGTCAGATGCTGATGTTAATGCTGAGGATAATCCACTTTCCAGGTGGAAAACAAATACGGGCACACAACTATCAGAGTTTGCCAGTAAGCATTTGTGTATTACTACATCAAGCAGTTTATCTGAACAAGTGTTCAGTGCTGCCGGGTATATTGTATGACCAAGATGCTCAAGACTGAGTCAGGAATAAATTGATATCTTAATGTTTCTTTCTGAGAATCTGGACAAGGCAAACAAAACCAATAAATAACTTGATGAAAATGTATAAAATGTAAATGAAAATCATTTTTGTGTTTATTTATTTATTTATTTAATTACTCAAATGTTTACAGAAACTCCATGTTTTTTATCATTTAGAATAATATTAAAGTGCAGTGCAACCATGGCATATTTTGTTTAATTTAGGTTTGAGTTATTTAATCATGTTGGTTTAAGTATATTATTAAAGTAGGTAAATTCATGTTTTTGTTTAAACAATGTTTGGTACTGGTACCAAACATTGAAATTGTGGTCCTGAAACAACATTATGTGATTATGTGTGAATCTCATCAACAACTGTTCGCAAAAAATATATCATAAAACCATTTCTATTATATATATACACATTATATATATATATATATATATATATATATATATATATATATATATATATATATATATATATATATATATATATATATATATAAACTCATCAGTACTTCCCTTCATCATCTCTACCTGACTTATCTGACTGAATTTGGAGCAATTTTCATCAAACTGCCAAGAATTAGAAGTATTCTTCTAGTGCTAAGAATTCATTTTGTAACTTTAATATATTGGTTCCATTTTACAATGTACTAAGCTTTCACATTTTTTGGGTTTCATCATTTAAAACAAATTAATATCATCTGATTATCAAACAGGCAGGTGCATGCTGGGACAATTTATGTGTGTCCTAGTTTGTCAACAAATTGCAAACAAAAAAATGGTTGACTACTTCATTTTCAAAATAATAATTTGTGGTAGGGCTGGGCAGTTTGACCTAAAATCAAAATATCGATTGATTTAAGGTTTTAGCTCGATTACGATTATTTTATTATAATTATTATAATTATATTGGGGCGGCACGGTCTCACAGTGGGTAGCACTGTGGCCTTCCAGTTAGAAGGTTGTCGGTTCCAGGCTCGCCGGTGACCTTCCTGGAAGGAGTTTGTATGTTCTCCCCGTGCTTGTGTGGGTTTTCTGTGGGTACTACCATTTCTCCCACAATCCCAAAAACATGTGGTTAGGTTAATTGAATAATCTAAATTCCCCTTAACTGTGAATGTGTGAGTGAATGTTGCCCTGCGATGGACTGGCAACCGGTCCAGGGTGTACCCCCGCCTCTCAATATGCGCTGGAGAAAGCCCAGTGACACCAAAAGGGAATAATCGATTTGTAAAAAAAATTATCACTTTTATTAATCGCCGCGTCTTAATTTGTGACTATGATTTCAAGCTGTTGGTGGTAGATTTGTATTGCTGTGAAACATTTATAGGAAGTCCCTAACACAGGGCATATTCCAAACTGTATCAGTTATGAACAGTGAACTCCAAGTAGTCCTTGCTTGCTGCGGTGACGCAACGCAACTGCAGTGATGACATGCATGTTGTACTGCACACGTGCAAATACGGAGCTTGCGATGGTCAGTCAAATTTCCTTCAAATCCATCTGAACAAGGATAGGGTTTGGGGCATTGAGTCATTGAGCCCACAATAAGCGATGCACGGTAAAGGACGAACTACTGGGTAGCAAGTCGATGCAAACTATTATGATACACACATCGTCAGAATGCATGCACATAAAGTACTGCGAAATCCACGTACATATACGCAGTCATCGTGAGCATTCACAAAAGCAAGTGCATGATGTTGCTACATGCATGACATCAGCGCTCAAACGTCTCATGAACGCTAACAACTAGATCCATTGGCACATGAAGTGTGGGACAAAAGTAAAACGGCATTTGCTCAAGACAGGATTACTTAAATAATAAAGATAGATGGCAATATAAACTCATACTCAATTTATGAATCACAACTAATCAGACAATTATTAAAGGTGTGTATTCTGCAACAGCACCAGCACTCATGAATGTTCTTCAGGGAATGCTCATTTTGTCTGCTTTTTTACGAGCAACTCTTCATTTTTTCCCAAACTTGTTTTAATACTAGGTTTTCTATGCATGCTCCCCTCAATAGTTCATTTTACTTTTACAAGACATGCCATTGATCCAAACCGTTTCCTTTCCGCAAACAGATTTATTATTCAAAATTTCCTTTTGTGCCTTGTAAACACATACCAAAACTCATTATGCAAGTGTTTATATTCAATTAAAAAATTGATGAATAAATTAGTAAAGCAATACCTTAGAGCAATGTGTGCTTTAATGTCACGTGATTTAAAATGAACGTTCCCTTAGGTCTGCTGACCATTAACAGACACAATCCAAGGCATACACTGACAAAACAAAAGTAAGTTATTGGGGAAGACTACGTTATCCCTCACGCTGCCTCACCTGCTGCAACGCACCTGTGGCGTGAGCTATAAAAGGACCGGAAGTGCCCTGAACACAAGCTACCACACGTTTCATTTCCAAACTATTGCCCTTCATCTAAATTTAGCCGTAAATTGCTGTCCATGCAGAAAGCAGAATATAAATTGTGACGCAACCCCAATGTTTCTCTACTTAACAAGGCCCGTGAACGAAGCCCAACTGTTGCATCTTCAAAAGCTTCCAACACAACTCGTGTGCATCCGATATCCAGCCATTTCTGAAGTAAACACATCGCGAGCACTTCAGGCGAGCGAAACACTTTGAGGAGCCATGAACCAGAGCAGCAGCCGAGCAGAACTCTCGATTAGTGGATGAGGAAGTAGAAGCGCAGCAGAAGCTACATACCAGCGGCTCTCAGAGCTCCAGCACGCGCCGCGCTGACATCAAGCCGAGCTGGAAACGACACCCGTTCACCAGGCAGAAATGCACGGCCGGCGGGGTATTCTTGGCAACTTTGTGTCGGTCCCGTCGCTAGTCTCCGTGGAAGGGAGTAGGCGCCATGTTTGTGCTGTTACTTTGTTGTGCTCGGGTCGGGTTGAGAGAGCAGCTGAAGGCGTATGAACACGCCCCACGAGTGACTCGCTGCTCTACACTGACTTCACTCTTCCGCTGCGCTCTGGAACTCTAGTGCCCAGCTTAATTAACAGGTGTCCGGCTGCATTACGAACGGCATGATTGTTATTTCGAATCAGTGTATAGCAACATACAACTTTTAAAATATAGGCCCCTTACGCAAAAGACAGAAGGTTACCTCCCCAAAAGAGAATGTCTTGTTTATACTTTCTGCCTGTCTGCAATATCATTTAATGAACGCTAGTTGGCAGTGTTTCATCGTGTAGAGTAGACTTTCGTTTGTTGATTTCTTGAGATGGGACTGATTGCTGTAAAGGGGGCAGGTGTGGATCAATTTGTGCACGCCCAGGCAAGCCACGCCCCCTAAATCATTCTTCATTCCTGTTGGTGGTTTCAGTGCTACTATGGCAACCCAAATGAGGCAGTAGCATTGAACCCTAACCCTGACCCTAAACCTAACCCCAATCCTAATGTGTTTTTGGGTCCCGTTGTCTTCCATTTGTTTTAGGATACAGTTGACTTTTTCCGTGTGATTTTGACAGCTTCAAGTTACACTAGGTTGGATCGATCAGATATTTACGTTGTACTGTATAGGGCTGTAACAATATATTGTGGCACAATATATCGTAATACAAAGCTGTCACAATTCATATCGTAGAACTACTGGGAAATATCGTCTAGAATCTGAAGTGTATTTGCTTCTTGGAGTGATTGTGATTCTAGTCACTTCTGCAACTTCTTTGCCTCCTCTTCTTGTTTCATGTAATATTTATTAGGAGACAAATACCCTTTACTCATTTTTAAATTAGAAAGATTCAAAAATGATCTCTCTTTATCAATTATACTAAAAAACATAACTTAATGTAAACATTAACACTGCCCTCTAGTGGATGGATGGTATCAAATGCTCTCACTAGATCCTAGCATTCTTAGCTTTGTGGTCCCAAAGTAGTTTAAATTCCAGGGTTTCAATAGTTGGTCAAAATAGTTTTGAAAATATTGTGACACATATTGTATCGTAGACATAATATTGAGATATGTATCGTATCATGAGCAGAGTGTACAGTTACACCCCTAGTACTGTACTTAGAAGTGGGAGTTGACCAATCATCTTGAAAGAGGGCGTTGCTGGCCTGGGCGTAAACAGCTTCAAACACACCTTCCCTTTTGACTGCATACCGCAATCAGATACACTTTGATTTCTTTGCTTACACAAGCCTGCCCTAACCGATTCAACACCCTAGAAAGAGATACATGCACGATAAACTATTATGTAGACTATAACTGGGCCTCGGGGTGAAAAAACTCGTTTAAATCATTTACCTCAATTTAAAAAATTTTCCTCTGCATGAATGCCTTGGTAGATTTTGAGGAGTGTTTTGGGTCATTATCTTCCCCGGCACAACATAAACTGTGTCACTGATTACTCCAGAATCTGCTGATATTGAGGGGAATTCATGATTCCCTGTCCCTGCACTGTCCCTGCCTGATGGAAATGATAGAGAGTGACACCATCTGAGGCAAGATGATGATGTAAGTCTTTGGAGCTGGTCTGTGGGTTGACTGTGGCTGTTCTCATTATCCTGCACCATTCTTCTTGGTCTGTCAACTACGTTTCTGGTCTTCCAATTCCTCACAATGTTCCTCAAGACTGACAGCTTAAATCTCTCAGACAGCACCTCTATTCTTCCCTAAAACCATGATGTTCAACAATTATTGATTCCAGGACATCTGAGTGTTTTCAGACGGCCAGTGAAGCAGTTTTTTAGAGAACATGTAAAGAGGAGAAAAACTTACAAGTGGCCTTGAATTTAAAAACACTTTATCAATATTACCAAACCAATTTTGAGTTCTATTAATTTGTGCAAAAGGGATTAAAATCAATAAAATGACAAAGGGTGTCAAAATTTATAAATAATTTGGATTATTATGTTGGGATCGATGATTTTGGTTATTTTTAGATAGAAAAAAAAGCATTTGACGCAATTATTTTCATTATCCAAAAAAATCATTTCATTATGGTAAAAAAATACGTGATATGTTAGGAATAATCAATAATCCCCTATGCAAGAACGCTGCGGAAGCATATTTTTGAGAGAATAGTAAGAAGTGAGTTACTAATTAGATGTGAGAATGAATTATCCAAATGACCTTTTAAACTATTCGCTTTTTATTAACAGGTTTCAATATGCAATAAACTTTTTACTTCAATATGTCTATGTTTTTTTGATAATTGGTTAGAGCATAATTTTTTATGTGTCTTCCTATTTTAACACTTTGTTTTAATTCATACTTGTATACGTTTTGTATTATGTAATTTTCCCTCTCTAGGATGATGAAATTATTAAAAGTTTCAGTAAGCCTTATTTTTTTCCTTCTTTGTTTATATTTTCAGTGTGATGAACTAAGAAATTGATGCAGAAATATTAGCTTGGATAAAAAAAAAGGTTTTAAAAAACATTTAGATACTTTTGTATTTTACACACAAAACCGTTTTTGAAAAACACTGCATTTTAGTTTATTACAAGTTATAGGCAATAAACGATTTGCTCAAACGCTACCCATCTATGTGATGTTTATGAACCTGAGCTCCTAATGTTTTATATAAACCACCAGGTGGCAGTACAAAACTGGCAGAAGGGAGAGAACTAAATGCGAAGAAGAAGAGTGAGAATGGTTTTGTAACGTTGTTATAAGTTGTTGATTAAAAAATCGTGATCAGTTGGAGTTGACGTGGCCTGCCTTCTTATACGACACCACAACAGTCTCTGAGGACATAAAAGGAGCATGGTTTCTAGTCAGAATAAAAGCACAAACCTGTTGAATGAAGGCTGAATGCCGTGGCCACCAGGAGGCGTATGGAGCTTGCAAATGCTGTCGGAGTTACTCAAATTACCCTTTCTTCAAGTTTATCCATACATATACATACAGTAACTAGAAGGATTAAAGTGTATGAAGGAACATATCTATGCCTTTAACGCGGCATATACTTTAAAATGTTTTTATCTATAAGAAAACACTGCCTTGCATCACCACGTTTATACAATAGTTATCTTTTTTGAGGTAGCTTTTAGTGTTGTGAAATTTGGGGCTTTACAGTAGAGGTGTAACAATACACTCTGATCTGTATGACACAAATAACGAGTCTATGTCCTGGAAATCATATACATCACAGTAATAACCAAAAAACCCACACTATTTTATTTTCTATTGAAGTTATTTTAATGTTTAGACAGTCATTAAAAATAACACTGAATGGAAAACATTTAAAGACCCCAAAGCTTAGAACGGCAGGGTTTAGTTGGATTTTTATCACCACATAGAATTTTCTTCAATCAGGGGGCAGTGCTAATGTTTCTGCTGACTGTACATTTAACACAATGACTGTAAAAAAGGGATACACGACATCACAGGTGAGGCCATTTGAAGCCACCGCGAGCATGAAATGAGCACGGCCATGACAGTCAGAGAGAGGGTGCACGTGCGACTTCCTGATACGGAGGGTACTTTATGGTTTCAGAGTCTTCAGTCTCCCTCACACACAGCCTGTTATATGCAGTCATACTGTAAGCATAAACAATCTTTCTCACGTAGGTCAACTCAGTTCAGTGTAGCTGTCAATCAGAACTCAATCACATGATTCCTCTTAGTTTCCTGGGGAAAATGAGCTTTAGTTAAGGTCACTCACTTTTATTTTTATTTCAGTCAGCCGGCCGTGTGAGACACACTTGGTTAAACACTAAAAGAAAAGATGGCTCTGACTGTGTGAGAGGGAAAGCTCTTTTCAAACTAAATTTTACAACGTTTCTCAAAAAGGTATATATCTGTGTATTTGGTTTGTTAAAGTAGAGTTTAAGTGAAATTCCAAGACAATATTTCCTAGTAACTCCATGATTTCTACTGTGACACATATTGTATTGTGCCATAAAATATAGTTTAATAGTGTTTACTATCAACCTCCTCTACACACGGCTGATAACCTACTGGTGGAACTCCTGAATCAGCATTTCTGTAGAGCATTGACTACACTAGTGAGCATCTTTATAAAAAGCCAACGTTACCCATAGGGTTGACAGCCACTAATCCACCTGACATTGGAGTCTTTGCAACCAGTACAAGAGCAGGGAAACATACTAACAGTGGTAGACATCATGACAGTACAGACAACTGAACAGACAGTGGTATATTTTTATTAACTGTGTTTATCCCTAAAATCAAGCTTGTTTTGATCCTTGTTTCTCTGAGAAGCTTCAAAGGGGGAGCGTGTGGCCCAGAGATGAGCTGTGGGTGTAGGTGTGAGGATCCCAGTGGAATACAGAGCATCCACAGGGCTGCTGGGGCATACAGTAGTTGATCACAGTTAGCTGAGAAGTGAACAATGGCTGGCTTTGATAAGAGCCTTATCACACTCTGACTCACAGAATACAATCCAACACATTCCTCCGAATACCCTCCATCAAATGCCCTGCAGCAGCTTGCTGTCAAGCGTAGAGTTCTTGAAGAATTTCAGAATTTTCAGTTCAATCAATTTCAAATCCATTTTCTTTTAAACACCTTTGAAATGTAATTGCTATCATCAAAGTCATCCATTTAGCATCCTCTCAAGTCCCCTCTGTATTTCCTGAAATAATCCTTTTTAAAAGTTACTTATAGAAGTTGATGCACTGACCCACCTCTGTCTGATATTCAGGGGCACTGGGGATGATCTCCGCTATATGTGTTCTATGTAAAAGTGTCATTAAATATACAGTACCCGCTAGAGAGAAACAGACATAAAAGTGACTTTAGGAAAAAGAGGCTATTAGAGCTATGCGGATTCTCTTTGCCCCCACTAATGGTTCCACTGTTACGTCAGCGATGGTTAGATCTTTACATCAGCAGCAAGGTAAAAACTGGCTGAAAAACGGTCTAAACTGTCTGCGAAAGAATTTTTATTTTGTATTTTATTTTTGTTAGTTGACTGAAATGGCTGCACTTTTCAGAATATATTCATTTTGAGTTTACTGTAAGAAATGAGTTGCAAAAGTAGTAAAGTAAAGTTCCCCACATTTGATTTTTATCAGCTATTAATTTATTTACTTTTTGTTGCCTTTATTGGATGGGACTTTAGTGAATGCTGAAACTTGAGAAATTTAGAGAGGGCCAGGGATCGAACCCAGGTCCTCTGTGTCGTCAGACTTTGCTAATACACTTCCAGTGTCGGGCTTCTGGAGACACTTCTTTGCCTAGTGTCTCTAAATGATCTTAACCATTAAAGTCTCTGCACACACCGGGGGATGTGCCAATCACAATAGCTGTTTTGAATTAAGTAGAAATGATCTAAACAACATATTAATTCATTTTTTTCCAATATAATGTGTAGGTTTCAAAAAGGTTATAATTTTTGTTTGTAAACATTCTTATGACACCACAACTACAAGGTAATTCGTTTCAAAGACCCCAGATCGGTACCACCGGTGCTGAAAGGGGATATGTTGAAAAGAAGGGATAATCCCTGGAAGTACAATACCTGTGATATGGCTAGTGTTTTTTAAGTTCTGGCACAAAAAAAGCACTTTGGCACAAAAAGTTCTTGGAACAGTGTATAAGGATTAGGAAGCGTTCACCTGGATTTTTTTTACTTCACATGGTTTTGACCTTGTGCTTGCTTTTTTTGGGGCAATTTAGGATTTTTTTATTTTGTCTCAAAACTTTTGATTTGTGTTTAAAGCCTAAAAACAGTTAGTTCTCAATTTTTGGCATTTCTGCAGTAAAACACAATATGTAACACTCTGAATTGTATATTTTTTTATTATTATTTAATTATTATGAATTAAATACTGCACTTCTCTATTCACTGGAATGAATCTGTTCAACTACGATCCAGATCCGGTCCCAGAAGTTGTCCCATACAGACTTGGAGCTGCGGAACAAAAAAGTTGAGCGCCTTATTTTTAGATGGTGCAGTTATTGTAATCTTCCTTGAATATTTAACGGACACGAGAATGCGTTGGCCGATTGAATGCAAGTTAAGCAAACCCACTTCTATTAGCAAATCGATTGTGATAACAGGCGGTGAATGTTGTGGCTAATACCGGCAGATGAGAAAAAAAGGTTGAGGCTGCAATGGAATTAATAAATAAAAATGGCAAAAACAAATCTAGAGAACCCTGTGGGACCCACTAGCACTAAACCAATAAATGGCTCTTAATAAAAGTGCCAAAGTCAAACTATATTATGAGACAAAGAGGTTTAAACACACATACCCACTCAAATCTATCAGAATATTCTTGTTCTTGCTTATTTTGAAAAGCAGTATGGTGAAAGGAGACCTCTGTTGCTCTGTGTTAAGAACAGTGTTCAGGTCTCAGGGGACCAGTATTACACACTCACGGATGCCATCGCACTGGCAGTGTTTCCTGTGCAACCATGATACACACTCGTAATGCTGGAGCTATTCTCTGTTTAGATTAAACTTCAGCTCAGGGCTTCCAGTGTTTCAGTTGGATTTCCAACTTAGAAATGTTTTTTTTCAAAGTAGGACATTTTTTCAGTAAAATCCTTCCTTTCCTTCTTTAAATGAAGATCTATCACTGTGTTCATCAGATTACAGGATTTGCCTTGTGTTGGGACCTGTCCAGGGGGTACCCCGCCTTTTGCACACTGTGCATTGGAGAACCCCGTGATGTGGAAAGAAAATGGATGAATATTACAGAATTGAGTTTGAGGTTCGAACACGCATACACACTCAAACCTATTGGAAGATTCTTGTTCTTGCTTATGATGAAAAGCAGCCCTGATTATATTTCGTTAATTAAATAACACTGTAAATATACGCTCAGTTCGATATTTGCCAAAATGCTCTGAATTGTTGTGAATTAATTTGACTTGTGAATATTGACTACATGCAGGTTACTTAATAATATATTGCAGTAAATCAGGCATAATCTGGATTTAATGTACTATGTGTTTATGAAACTATATAATTTTAGCACTAAAGGAACAACTTTCACAGTCCTGAAAACTTACGCTCATCTCTGTTCATTGGAGAACAAGATAGATGCTCGGGGAGGACAAAAGGTAAAGAAACCATCACTCATAACTATATTCACATCTGCAGAGTGAGCGCCTGGACAGTGCTGTCAAACCAAACTGAAATCTGAACCCCATCATCTTGTGCTCTCCTGCTTTATTCTGCCTGCTATAATCTCCTTCCACGCAAAGGATTGGTGTGATCCTTGAGGGGCAAGGGAGGCATTATATTTTGCTAATGAGGGCTCTGTAAGCAGGGGGCTTGTAATTCCCTGAATTTGTGTTTGGAGAGCTGAAGAGACTTCTGTTTGAGGAGGAGGCGTGGGTGGGCCGTACCTTCACATGTGTGTGTTCCCTTGAGCGAGAGGAGGATGACTTCCTGTGTGCTTCTTATCTGACTCCGCCTCCCACTGAGTCCATACAGAGCCGGGATACAATGCTTGATAATGGGCTCCATCAGACAGCACTGTATGGAAGAGAGCATTGCCTTTTCCTTCTGCTTATCATCCGGAGCTCAGATATCCCTCATCTCGATCTTAATTAAGCACTCAGAATGTTCCTTTCGTGGAGAGAGTGACTCCACTTTCATTAATTTATTTAAACGCTCTGAAATGTCTCACGCTCAGAACCCAAACGTTAAGCCTTGATTTCAGCAGAGCACACCATGAATGCTATGTGTTTGCTATTTTTTTTTAATACAGTTTTCTCAACCCTTTTTTAACTTTAGCAGAACTCAAAATTCCAAGTGAGATGACCGTATACTTTGATAAGTCCACTTGCAGTTTCTAGTTCAGCAAACTTCTACCTCTAAAGTTAAGTAAACTAAACATTTCTTTGCAGCCAGTTCCCTCCCAATTTTAAAATTAATGTAGCTTTTCATTATTATACATATGGGAATGAGAAAGAGGGTTTTTTTATACAAGGTTCTATAAATTCTCAATCATCTATTACCCACATGCACACGCTTCAAACCCCAACACCTCCACAGAATTCTAAACTTTTGTCTAAATCAATTACCTCAACCTATTTGAGTTCACGAACCCAATTCATTCATTTTTTTTCCCGCTTCTTCTTTTTAATGGTTATTGGGTTCTGTTGGACAGATCTATCTCAGAGAAATACTCACACTCACTCTAAAGGAGTGTTAGGGAGTTAGAGAGTTTTTATTCATATTTTTAGAAACCGGAGAAATCTCAAAGCCACAACCTTCTCACTGAAATGCCACAGTGCTGCCCACTGCACCCCAAACAATACTCAGATTTAAAACATTTTTTTTATTTGTATACTATATCTGGCTGGCTAAAGCAGATTTACAGTCTTAGTTTTTAATGAAAGTTCCGTAAGATTTGTACACAATATAAAAATTAGAGCTAGAATAACATAAAATTCAAAAGCATCCAGCTATTGCAGCTATTGCTTAAAATCATCTCAAAGTGTGTTCCACTAAACAGAGTGCATGTTTTTTTTTTCATTTATTTATAATTTCTTGTTTGTTGTGCACTCTTCACACTCGGGCATTTACAGTTGAAGCAATGCACCTGACTCAACGTACATCCCCCTAAAGGTGGTAAGAGCTCATTGACTCTCTGTTATCTTGTATTTTATATGTAAAAGCATGGTTGGATCGTAGCTTTTGGAAATTGAATGAGGAGAAGATGGAAGTGTTGGCCCTGCAGAGACTGCAAAATCATCATGGAAGAGCTCAACAAACATTTTCCGAGGTCAGAAATTATTATGGAGTTCTTATGGATTCTGACCTGTGCCCGACCAAACAGATAAATTCGGTAACGAGGAGTAGTTTTCATCCTTTGACGATCTGGAAACAGCCATACATTCACTCATTAGATTATTGTTAAGCCCTGTACTGTGGGCTTCCCAGTTCTGCAATTTCACATCTCCAAGCCGTCCAAAATGCTACCGCAAGGCTATTGAGAAGCTAGGGTTATAAAATATCAACATTTAAAAAACATTTTTAACTTGGTTACCAGTGGGTTACAGAATTAATTTTTAAATTCTTTTATTTGTTTTTAAAGTCTGGTCTCGTCCTCTTAGAGTTATGCATTGCTCTGATTTAGAGCTGCTGGTCCCTCGCACTAGAATGAAGACGAAGGGGGACAGGGAATTTGCAATAGTAGGCCCTAAAGGCTGTCTTATGCTTTGCCACTGGAAATACGCCACTTTCCACGCTTTGAGGTTTTAAAATCGAGACAGAAGACTCCCTTTTATTCGCAGGCATTTTAAATGTGTGTTGTTGATTATTTGAGAAGGTGTTTTTAGTAAGTTATTTTCATTAACAGTTTTTAAGTGCTGTTGCTTTTATTGCCCATGTGTTTAGTTTATCCTGTCATTTTAACACTGTATTTAGTTTTATATTCAGCACTTTGGTTTCAGCTCTGCTGTTTGTAAATGTACTTTATAATTAAAAATTATAACAAAGAGGTATGAAGTTCCTCAAAGCTTAACTCAGTTACAGCCTCTTTAACACATCAGCTGTAAGTTAACAATAAAAAAACATTGTATCCTACAGAGATTTAAGTGACTTGTTATTTCACAGTTGTAAATAGTAATCTTAAAATCAAAGGGTATGTTTCAGACCAGGGGAGAACATGCAGATGCATGGGGTACAGGTTTGCAATAACATCAAGAAGAAAATAGTTTTTGCTTATTAACAAGGAAACTGCATGAAAAGGTATCGGAAGCTCATTTCTGCACAACTTTAGAAGGATACTGTGTTATTGTGAATTATGTGAACTGTCTGCTTTTTAAAATGCACAAGAAACTCTAAAAATGCTAAAAAAGAATAAAAATAACTCTAAAAATTAAAAAGTCCATCAGTTGGGGTAAAGTACACTGGGTAAATCTGCAAGTTTTAGTTGCCTCGAGGTGTAAAACATTGAATATAGGTTTATGTCCTTTATGCACTCGACATATCAAAAGCCCACAGATGAAAATATGGCATCGAAGTCCTTCAAGCCCGCTTGAGCTGAACGAGTGTTTATCTGAGCTTTGCTGGGGTGTCAGATGGCAGCCGAAACTAACATTATTGTATTCACGCTGCGCCTGCGCTTTTCCTCAATGGAGCTCTGACGCGCAGATGTGGATTCCATCAGAGCTTGCCATCAAGCATCTGTCAGAGCCTAGCGTTTATTAGTGCAAAAATTAACACGTTTGTTTATTGCTTGTCCGCTGATGCTATTGAGATGCTAAACGCGAGCTGCAGGAACAGCTCTGCACGCGGCTCTGGGAGTGAGAGAGACAGCAGCTAAAGTCAGAGAAACACATCAGGTGCATCCCGCAAACAATCAATTATTGAGTCCTTTTCAGCTCTTCTTCACCAGAAGAGGTATTATAACAAAACAAGAACTCACAAGAATTCTTGCGTGAAATGTTATATTCCAACACAACCTTTTCATTTTATCTTTTCATCTTTCATTGGAACAATAAACTTGAAACTATAACAATTAGCAAACAAATAATAGAAAATAAATTATAACAATAATCATAAAACATGAAAAATTAATACAACATATAAGCAAACTATTGAAATTAATTAGCAAAATTCACATCTTAAGTGGATTTACTGCATTTGCTTACGTGATTGGTTTATAACCATTTTGAGAACGAGAAAGACAACATTATAACTTTTTAAAACTCTGAGGAATTTATTTTTTTAATTATTTTATTACAGCTAATAAATTATATATATATAAATACAATAATAATGAATAAATATATATATATATATATATATGAGAGGTATATATATATGTTATATATATATATATATATATATATAAAGTATATATATATATATATATATATATATATATATATATATATATAATAGTAAAGTATAAACTTTAGAATCAGTGATTTCAGAAATAACTTAAAAAATAGAATTGTCCATTGGTGCTGTGTTGCTTTACCCATTCTTGTAAGTAGAAGAAAAACGGAAATAATTAATTTAACAGGTACGAGGAGGAACATTGACGGCATGTTATTTGAGACACTTGAAAATAATTTTTTTTTTAAGAAAGGCAACTGCAATAGAGTTTGGAAATTGATTTAAATTTAGAATTGGGGGATAATACAATTGACAAATTTGCCCGAACCGAAAATGTGGGGCTTTAATCATTTAAGGCAAGATTTAATTTTAGAAACCCTCTTAGGCCTCCAAACCCAATCTTGTTTTTGCCTTGAAATGATGAGTTCCCTCACCTTCTTTTGTGCACACGCGTGAACAAGTAAATGTAACGAATAAACACGGTGCCCTCCCATACTCCCAGTCTAGTCGAGGTCAGCATATTTCTCTTCATCATAATCATCGGGAGATCGAATTAGTCTCCAATTCACAAAAGCTCAATCATGAGGTCCGTGATAACCCTGCATCAATTCGATTATCCTCCTCGTCAGTATCATTATCATTAGACAGTCTAATGCTGTATTCTCTGATCGTATCGATGAACGGGCAACTCGCTCGGGTTTCGTGCATCAGATAAAATCTCAGCTTGATCACTGGCCTCATTCAATTAACTTCGCGCGCGGTCTGATCAGACGAGTCTGTGTTTAATCAAGGTGTCAAAGCGCTTCATCATTCCATTATGGCTGCCATAACGGAGCAGTCCGGGGTAGGCTACCGCTTCAGGCTCGATCTCTCGCTCTGCAGGTGCACCGTGGAGCCGGCCCATGCGCAGTGCTTTCAGTGAGCACACGTGACCAGAGTGTGCCGAATTCGAATGTTCGTTTCAACTAAAAGTCATGTCAGTTTGACAAATTCTGGGTAGCCATCATTTTGTTGAAGAAATGTTATTTATAATAAACCAAAACATGTTTGGATTATTGAAACATCACGTTTGACACACATTTATTCATCTGTCCACCTTGTGAAAGCTCTCAATTGTTTCATTGATGACCCCCGCCTCCTCTTGCCCGAAGTGCTAGGCCCCCGTGACCCCAAAAGAGAATAAGTGGGTGAGAAGATCCACCAAAACCTCACCAGCTACAAGTGATTTGATTTTGGAAACTTTAATTCACTTTGTACTCCAGTGACCATCGCGTCAAGTTTAAAGTGTGAATAATCTTTTCGATTTATTTTGACAATGCTCTAAAAATACTTTTTACAGGTATTCGAATTGCACGATGTTATTTTATCTGATTCAATAAAAAACATACAGTTTGCAACTGTACCTGCATAGAAAAAAGTCCGATGGTAAAATAAACTTATTTATATTTTTTGAGTGTTCTTTATTTCAGTGTAAAGAGGAGGCCAAATTCCCATAATTAACAAACGACAGACAATGAAACAGGGTTGTTTAATGCACACAAAAAAAAAACAAATATGCTGCGGCTCCACCAAAAGAGGCCAATAGACACAATTATGATATTTTATTATTATTATTATTATTATCATTATTATTATTATTATTATTATTATTATTATTATTATTATTATTATTATTATTATTATTATTATTATTATTATTATTATTATTATTATTATTATTATTATTATTATTGTTGTTGTTGTTGTTGTTGTTGTTGTTATGGTCTTGTCACTCGCGGGCTGTTGCTTTGTCTGACCCAGGTGAAACTTCACACCTGAAGTCCACTCCTCCGCGCCCTCATTGGTCCGCGCGCCTCTTAAAGCCGGGTCCCGGAGCTTGAGCGGCAACAGGCCTGTCACTTCTCTCTGCAAACATGTATCTGGACCGAATGCATCACGGGCTTGCAACGAGCTCCAGCTCGATGACACCCGACTGTCAGCCGCAATATCCGCAGCAGCGGAGAAAGGAACCCCACCGGACGCCCCAGTACCCCGTGACCGCTCCGTCGAGTCCGGTGTCGGTCGGGTCCGAATCCAGCTGCTCGAGCCCGGAAGCGAAAGCGGCGGTGGAGACCCGGGTGAGGCGTCCTCTCAACGCCTTCATCATCTGGACGAAAGAGGAGCGCAGGCGCCTGGCGCAGCTCAACCCCGACCTGGAGAACACCGACCTCAGCAAGATCCTCGGTAAGAACCGCTCCGACTCTCCAAGCCTTTCCATGCACGACTTACATCTTACACGTTAAAAACAAATTTGCTATTGTGGATTATTGCGCTGTTTTTATCATAACAAAAAAAGACATTAGAATTTAATAACTTTATGTTGCAAAGGTTTAAAGTGTGATTAGAAACAAAAATCCAGCTATGAGTCAAAAATGTAATTAAAATGTACAGAACAGCTGAGAATTAAAAAAAACAAAAAACAAACATTTTTTTTTTGCTAACCATCTCCAACAATATGAGAAAGCATTGTCCCAGGTCAGAAAGCCAAATAATATCTAAAGTAAATTGCTCAATAAGTTCTTTGTTCTGGAGATTATTGTATACAAAATGTTGTTTGTTTAAACATTTGTAATTAATTTTTTAATTTCTAAATTCTATTTTTATTGTAATTTCACAGGTAAGACCTGGAAGGCCATGTCTCTAGCAGAGAAGCGTCCATACATGCAGGAAGCAGAAAGACTCAGAATCCAGCACACGATTGACTATCCTGACTACAAGTACCGACCACGGCGCCGCAAATGCCACAAGCACAGCAAGATGCCTTCAGGAGAGGAGCTCAGCTCTCTGAATCCAACTTTTGACCTGAACTACATGTATCAAAACCAACGGCCACCATACAAGCTTGCAGTCGGAAGCTTTTCACTAGAGCGCCAGCCCTCATACCAGTTTGATGCAGCAGCCTCAAGTGGCGGAATGCTACAGAGCAGAGCAGGGTTCCTGAACCCCTCAACTGTGCACCGGCCTCAGCACAGCAGCCTCGTTGAGCCCCTGTGGTACTCCCAGCACCATCCCTTGCAGCACGGGACTGTCGTTGAGCACTACGAAGCTTGTGCTTGTGTGCTGTGCTTGGGAGGACCTTCTCTGGAGTTTTACCTGGAGCAGGTGCGGTCAGATATGCTGGACCAGCTAGACCGCAGTGAGTTTGACCAGTACCTCAACCCAGCACAGACTCAAGAGCAGCACAGACACTGAGAACACTGAACTGTTGAAGAGCCCAATGTGATTTGATCTGAATGAATGTATGATGAACAGAGTTTATTTTTAATATGTAACGAAAAAGTGCAGAGTCTTGTTGTGTCATTGTTTAGCATCGCTTTTATGCATTTTTAAGTGTGCACAAACTGCTCTGGTGTAAATAAATATTTGTTAATATCAAACACTGGATGGTTTCTTATAACAATTCAAAGATGGTGTATGTATAAGATAAGAAAGTTTCTCAGAGACTTGGAGGGTTTCCCTCCCATGAAATCCCCTCATTTGGAGATAGCTTTCAAACAATTGTGTTCTTACATTATTTGAAAATAAGTTTCTAATGATTTATAAAAGTAGAAGTTAATTACATTTTTTGCATCACGCTATTTTGGTCATGGGATATGGGGTTTAGTTACTCAGCATCTGTAGCACCAATCTCTGCAGATGACACACAATCACCTTCTTGGCCTTGCTATTGAGCCCTGATCTTTTGAAAACCCTCTAGTGGAGCACCCTCTAGTGGAAAAATATGACATATTTCTTATGGATGTCCAATATATTCATTTAATATTTTTTTTTTTTACATCACAAATCACAATTGATTTGAATAAATTCATGCTTCTCTGGCTATTAAATATTAAATGGATGTATGAGAGTAATATGTATATGAAGGATCTTTCTGTGGCAGCAGTGATGACTGGTGTATTATTTACTGCGAGGAGAATGTTAAAAAGGTAACACACGATTCAATCATTTTGTTTATTAAAGAACAAAACGTTTCAAAAACTTTTAAAAGTATCTGAGATTGGTTTTGACAAGTTTTTTCTCGATACAGAGCAAGACCAAGGCATTAAGATAATTTTTTGTTGATTGTTTTGCACTCCCCTCTGACAGGTTCATTGGTAACGGTGATGTAGGAACTTCCTATGAGAACCTAAGCACAAATATCGTTGTCTTCGATTTGTTAAACCAGGCAGCTACAGTAACCTCACAGGCAAACATCAGCATCTCATTCTCTCATAATGTGATTATTCCTATGCCGTCCTCGAGTTCAGCTCTGACCAATCAGAACATATAGTCAACACGAATGAAAATACAAGCTTTACTTGCTAACTGCTAAATTCATTTCTTGGAGTTATTCTAGTTCCAATCGCCACGTCAGAGTGAAGACTAAATCAGCTTATTAGCATCTTAGAAACATTACAAGGATTAAACCGTTGTTTCCAGTCGAGATTTAGAGAAACCACATGCTTTCATAGTACACTGGTCTATTGAAATGGTCTCCTTACTGGTCTTCCCAAAACCCTTGCCTGGATCCTGACCAGAATCCCATAGATTTTAAAATTTAGCACTAAATAATTAAATCAGCACCAAAACAAATGTGCTCACCATATACAAACCAAACAGAGTTCTCTGACCATACCTGTTAGAGCTCCCATGGGTTCACTCCAAACAGGAATAATCCTCTTTCGGTTACTATGCTGCCCTCATGATTGAACCAGCTTCCAGATGAGATCAAGGGTGTTAACACTATAGTCACATTTAAGTCCAAACTAAAAACACATCTATTTCAATGTGCTTTTACTGACTGAGCATCAATGTACAAACAGTTCTGTCCTCATGTAATGAGTGACTGAATGATTGTGAATGGCTGCAAGAATCACCAGCGTTTGATTAGTAGGTGTCTGTAACTTTATTTTGCAATTTTTTTTCAAAATAAATACCTGGGTTTATTTATTCTGTGCACGATTCTGTATGAGGATAAACAGCTACTATTTTTTGCCTTAACTCTCTGTAAAGCACCAAGTTTTATGTCACATCGATACACCAGAACAAGGCAATCATGATCTTTGAGTGAGAAAAAAAAACTTTGAGTTTTAAGAATAAGATGTGAACAAATAAAGGTAAAAAAAAACAACTCAAAATTAGAACTAAAATTAATACATTTACAACATACATCGATTACACCTGTTTTGGCGAAACAGCTTTTCTAATGAAGGAAGCTGTTCTGAATTTACGCTTGCTCTTTAAACCCCAAAAACTCTTCTGCTGTCCCCTTTCTCTTCTTCTAAAATGTATACTCTGGCCAACAGGGGGCGTTCCTCTTCAGGTTTTCTAGTCAAAGCTTCTCAGTTGTTTCTAGCCTGGAGTAATGCCCATCGTTTCAGTGATGTGAACCGACCACTCATTGTGCCCCAGTTAAAGAGCGAAGCTGTAGTGCCCCCAAGCTTGGGTTTACAAGCCCCAGTGCTGAAAGAGCTTTCAATGAGGAAGATGAGAGAGTGTGTTCTCTGTGCAGTCCAAAAACTCAAGATACCATCAATATCGCGCACACAAATGCAATATAAGACAAAACAAAACGGAGAGGGGGTGGGGTGGATCATGCATTGCGGGTGAATAAAATAAAAGCAAGAAACACAGATTTAGCCGAAAACAAAAGGGCAAACCCTTGCCAATGTTTGAAAATTGCCTACTGTGCTTGAAAACCCTGCTGAATGTGTGCATAAGCTATTTTAAAATGTATAACATGCCTAAACTCAAATGTAAAATCACATGTTCTCAGCAATTATCAACCAACCAGATGGCAGAGAAAAACTGGCTATCAGATATTTTCAATTGATTGGTAGAAAAAAACAGACCATGGCATGCACATGAGGTCAAAGTGAGCAAATTATACTTACATGCCAGCCCTTTGTCCACTTTGTCAAGCAATTTGTCCCTCTCACCCAAAGTGAGCTGGTGACCCCAGCATGAATGAAAGGCAGCATTTTGAGAATTAAAGCTGATTGACAAAAAAAAAAAAAAAAAAAAACAATGCCAGAATTTAATTTAGAAAATGTAGAGTTAGTGTTGGTCAGTTCTTGCACTCTTTATAGTTCTTTAAATCTGGTTCTTTGGCTTGTAATCATAGGGTAAACTTTTTGGTGCCATTTAACATTTATATTCAAGATGCCATTTAGAACCAAACACCAAAGGTGTCATTAAGCTCTAGCATGTAAAAGAACCAATAATCAAATGTATGAAAAAAATAAACCTTGGCATGATATATATGACCTGCATTTGTATATAGCACATAAAAACCAGTGAAACCACAGAGAAACAGTGAAGAACCAAAAAGAGCTTAAGGGGTTCTTTAAAGTGAAAAAGTGCTATATAGCACCTTCCAACCTGCAAAGAACTAATGTAGAACATTTTTTTACAGTGTAGGTCAGGCCTTTGAAAGCTGCAACGTGGCAACCATGCCATAGGGGTTTTATGTAAGTGGCATCATCAAGTTATTTACACACACAACTAAAATTTTAGCACAGATCATTCATTTTGGTGTCAATCCTGGAATGTATTGATTCAGATCTTGCAAATCTCTGCTAATGTTTGAACAAAATATGGAATTTTTTTTTCCAGGAACTTTGTGATAAGCATTCCTTGTATGCTTCAATAACACAAAAAAACTAGAGCCAGAAGAAGAACTCATAATGAAAAAAAAAAAAAAAAAACTCAATTCATTATGTATCTGTGGATGATGAGTGACACGATAAAGAATGTTTCAATCATCGTGAAATCCAGTTAAGAAATGGATTGGATTAGTTGGTAAGGATTTATATGTTTCTGAAAAAAAAAATAGTCTGGGTCTTGAGTGAATGAAGAGTATTATTTGATCCTGTCAAGAAATGCAGTAAACACAAACAGATTAACTCATGCGTTTCTATTTTCAACAGCAGCCGAACACGTATTATTAAATGCACTTCCTCAAGATTTCTCAGCTTTCCTCATGAGCCTTGACTAGAGGCTACAGTTTGGGTCTAGGATTGATATCATGTTCAGAATCGCAAAATGTTGTTATGCCATAAAAGTGTCATGCCAAAAAGTTTTTTGCCATAACCACATCCTAATGTCCTCCATTCTGTTGGATACCAGGGACCGCCTCGTCTAAGATTTTGACTGCCATGCTTTCGTATCTTCAATCACGCTCCAGAACTATTTGGCGTTTAAGAGTCCAATGTTGCATTTCATTGTACTTTTCTAAACGTCTTAAATTTCTTATAGAATAAAAGAAGCGTCATGCAGTGACGTATAGGAAAAAAATGTTGTGGCAGCTGCCATAGTTTTACTTGCAAAATGCACAAATGGGAGGATAATAACATAAGAGGTCCATAAACGCATGTCTTAACCTATTTCTGGAACAAACGAAGAGCAATTTAGTGAAATATGGGCTAATAATTTAGT
The DNA here is from genome assembly GCA_007224835.1 of Danionella cerebrum. Lineage (NCBI taxonomy): Eukaryota > Metazoa > Chordata > Actinopteri > Cypriniformes > Danionidae > Danionella > Danionella cerebrum. The sequence goes on from SRMA01026217.1 coordinate 36,666, forward strand.
GGCAGATTGTAACGCGCTGCCAGTAAACCCCAGGATCAAACAACAACAACACGGAAAAGTGGTACTCGCATCCTTTATTCTCTCCAAGTGGGAAAAAAATAGAGCTGGAGCCAGGAGCGCTCCTCGATGCTGAAATTGTGTAAACACAGGTCCCAACGCTGTCGTCTCATGCACATGCGCTGTGACCCCATCCCCTTAACAGTACACCTTTAGAGCTCATGTCAGTATAACTGGGCATTACAAGCTGCCAGTTTTCCCCGCAGAATGTACAAATACGAGGATAATAACATCAGAGAAGCATATACGCGTGTCTCGAACTAATTGTAGAATAAATTAAGTCCCAGGATCACAATGGGAACAATGCAGAGAAATAGGACGAACATTCTTTATCCTCATTAAACCGATCGCCGACCACTTCATTTGGGACACTTGCCACGTATTTGAGGTCAGTTGCCATGAATGTTTTGGTAGCTGCCACTTTTGCTGCCACTGCCAGGCAAAGGTTTTGCCCCTAGTGATAACATTTTCAATTCCACCACATACCAGAACTTTTTACAGTGGGGGTGTTTTTTGAGATTGTACCCTCCCGGGTGGTCCTAAACATTTTACAAAAATGTGAATGGAACCTTTTAACTATATCCTTATCTCCTGACATACTAAAATTAGGGGTTTCATTAGTTGTCAGTTATAATCATGAAAAGTAATTAAACAGATCAGTCTGTGTGGAATGAATGAATGAATACATAATAAAAGTTTCACTTTTTGAATGGAATTTATTTTATTTTATTACCAATCACTGTATATCTGTAGTGTAAACACCAGTCTAAGCCAGTATTCAATGTTTTAAAAGAATTGTGTATAAATTCAGCAGAGCAACTGGTCTCAGGAACTAAACATTTTTTATCATGTTGTTTTTATTTTTATTTTATATTTACTCAGGACTGCAATACAGCTGACTCCATGTCAGAACCTTTTTTAAAATTATGAATCATTTTTATCTAATACAAGGTAAATAGATCCCCCAGATCCTGACAAAGACACCCACACAATTATGTGTGGCTCAACGGGTGTATTTGCACTTTGTTAGCACACAACTGCTCATATATGACACACATTCATTTACAAGATCGATTGCACATACACAAAGACACACTGACAGAAGATGATTAACTGGACTACAAACTTCTCTATCTCAGAATCCAAGCCTTTAACTCAATAAAGTCTGAATCAATACTCAGTGTTTGATCTGTGTGTGTGTAAGAAGCCTAAAATAACTTTCTCCTTAAAGCTAAAGTGAGGTTGGAGCACCCAGGTCATCATCTCAGGGAACAATGGGTCTATGTCATTTTTATCTCTCAGACCCACTTTTCCTAGTAGGTAATATTTTTTTATTAGAGTCTATTCCAGTTTCCCTATGTATTCCTCATTTCATGCGGATTGGCCGGTCCAGAGCTATTTCAAGCAAGAGTTTGGACACAACACAATATTTCAGTGCGATGTTAAAATATTCTGAATGAACAAGAGACAAATAACCTAGATCTGCACCAACAGAAAGTTGCTTTACAGACAGTTCAGAAATCAGCTCTTTGGTGAGCAACAGGAGTTCGTTGTATTCTTTCCAGCAGCTGCATTTCTCATCTTTGGGTGCCTTCATTTTCTTCCCCACAAATGGAACGAGAACAGGTTCATCAAAGTGATTCGACAATTGACTCGAAACACTGAACTATTGACTGGACAGCACCATGACCGTCATGTGATCAAAAGTGTGACATAGACTATTCAGATGGTTTTGGTTTATTGTGTTGAATTGTGTTTTGCTGTAAATGAGCCATAAAACACACCTAGAAAAACAAGGATATCACAAATTGGAACCAAAATACCCATTTTCAAAAGGACCGGGTACATGTGGACAGGGCCTGAGTTAATGAGATGACAGAGACTGGAGCTTAGATAAAAAGAGCATTTTTATGCAACTTGAATACATTTGCTCACAGGTGAAAACAGCCACACATCCAAAATGGCTGGAAAATATTCTGGCTGTAAATCCAATGAAGCTCACTTGTTGTTGCTTATCGCCCGTCCCTGTTTCTAACATTTAGGTTTTTTTTTTGTCTTTATGTAGTTTTGGATAGTTAGTTTAGCTTGTAAATAAGTAGCATTGTAAGTGAGAGTCCTTTTTTTCGTTTGGTCTCCAGCTCCTGACATATTGTACTTATTTACCATCCATGTCTATTCACTGATCCACTGTTTTGGGATTCGTTCTATTATCCATTTTTGCTTTTATCCATTTTCTCAGAAATCGTATCTGCTGATACTTTTATGCTATGATCAGATTCCTTCACTGGTCATAACTGCAAAGTATCGCAAAAAAAGTAAAATAACATAGGCTATAGAGTTATGAATCTGATCCTGAAGGTTATGAAGCTCAGGTTTTTCTCTACACTTTGGCCTGAGCATGTGATGGTGTCACTAGAATGGCAAGAACATTTGAGCCCAGTCTAAAAACAATCAGACGTCGGATATAAAAGTTGTTCAGAGAGATGTCATTGGTCCTGTATATGTCACGATGATGCCTGTGAAATGAAATGCTCATAAAAAGCTCAGCTGGAAAAATATTTTTGTTCGTTACCCATAAAACACTATTGAAATAATGGTATGAGCTCTACAGGAAAAAAACTGCATTAAGTTAAATATTTTAAACTATTCCTCCACCAAATGTTTGTTGGTGCAGGCGTTGGGTACTATGAATAGATTCTAGAGTCTATAAAGTTCATAGTGGATGTGAAGTCCCCACAATAAGCTGCAAGTGTGTTTTTTGTATGGGAGAGGTCACTCACTCTTATCTGCACTGAAGCGGTTTGGCCTGCATTTCCTGTCCCCCTCAAACTGCTTCCTGTCCTTGGTGCAGGAGCATATGTTGTCCGCCTTCAGACAAGCACACCCTCTCCTTGCAGACAAATCTGCTTGTAGACTTGCACTCATGAAAATACTCCCTCAATGTCGCCAGGCTTGCCTTTGTGGGGAGTTACACAATAGCACGGGCTCCTGAGAGCCACAGGGACTTCACAGGAGTCAGATGGAAGCCGTATATGTGTTCTCACCCCCTAGTAACAAACACATAAACATGGTCAATTGTTCATCCAAATCTGCCATATTATGTTAGCCTTTATTAAACTGCACGTCTTTATCCTTAATAACATCACATTCTTCCCTTGATAAACAAATACTTCATAAAATTATAATAAAACCGAGCAGAAAAAAGGATGTGGTTTAGGACAAGTTCCTATTAACTCCCGCACCACTTCACATAAACAGGTATAGCTATTACTTCCTATGAACATTTAAAACTAGCATGCAAACACGTTTTTTATGGTTTCTGCTGGTGTACATAAATATGATAATTTCTATTGTAATGAAACTTGTAAATGTTATATTGTTTTATTAAATCAAAAGAGCACTTGTCATTTTGTACTATCTATATATAGCAATTTTTAATATTTTTGTTAATATGAATACATCTTTACCAGTTGGACTTTGTGATTGTATTATTACTATTTTTATTAAAACAATTTTTTTTGTCCAGCATGTTGAGAAAATATTAAACCCAATAAAGGAACCCAATGCGGGGTTTGACCATTTGACCCAGGGCTGGGGTATCAAAATAAAATCTCACTTTTTTTAGAGCGAGTTCTTAGAAATTAACATCCTTTACAGAAGCTTGACTTGTGTTTTTTTCATTATTGATATTATGTACAGTTGCTTGTAATATTGTAAAGGTGTCGAACTATCATAAAAAAATTAATGGATCATTAAAATTGAATTGAGGCTGAATAGTACAAGACTGACTGTTGTAAATGAATGCGAAAAACTGTGATAAAATTGTGAATTTAAAAAATCATATAGTAGATCATATAGAACAATTCGATGTAAAACTTCTGATCAGAAGACGAAGTTTCCTTTCGCTGGGGGATTGACGCTTGGTAAACTCTTTATCGCCGTGTGACTATCTCTCACCTACTATTGTTTGTAAATTCAGCTCGACTCTATCTCTACATACAGGCTAATAATCCCAAACCAAACCTTGCGTGTATATTCCTGTGGTAATACGAAACCCGTCTTGCAGACTGAGCATCGATGAACTTTGCACAAATGCGTTTGATGCGACCCGAGAGAGAAGAGATTGGGAGAGAGATGGAGAGAGAGATTCCTGCAACCACTACTTTAGAAAAGTTGTCAGCAAATTCGCTTTTGCCAGCTCTGGCGCTCGAGACCTCAAAAACTTTCGCCGCAACTCACAGACCGCTTAGGGACCGTCTGCAAAATACCAAAAGAAAAACGTTTAGGCCAAAATATGGGCAATAATGTCAGTCTAAAACGTTGTCCTACACCGTTTTGAATATTTAATAAGTGGTTATTAATATGATAAAAGTTCTGGGGGGAAAAAAACAAAACAAAACACTGGTTTATACCAACAAGTTCCGTTGCTTTTTGACATTTTTTTATTATGGATAATTGTGTTCAGTAGCTGTTAAAACATATTATTGCCACACCACTATTCTATACTGCTGACGTTCCAAAACATTTCATTATTACATTACAGATATTATTATGGAAAGAAAAAAAAACAATAGACAAACTTTGTAACACACACATAATGTTTTAAGAGTTGTGAATACATTTTATTGTTATTCTTGCAGCCTTTTTCAATTAGAAACTGTATAAAGTTAAGCTGTGTACATTGGTAGTTTTATTTACTGTGCTATTTTGTAATGCTAACCCCCATTTCAAGTGTCTTATCAATAAGGGGAGACATAAATTATTGAACATTTAGAGTGAGCAGCTTTAATAGTACAACAAAACATAAGGGAATTTTTTTTTTTAAAGTTGGAAAAATCATGTTTTATTGCAAAGCTATTGGGTTTTTTCTATTATAATCGATATCAAAGAATAAGCAAAAAATGGAGTGAAGATATTGACCATTTTCTGCTCAAAACGTTTCAAATATAACTCGGAATAAAAAAGGCCTCATTTGTCTATATGATGTGTGTGTGTGTGCGTGTGTGTGCGTGTGTGTGTGTGTGTGTGTGTGTGTGTGTGTGTGTGTGTCTCTGTTTTGCCAGGAAAACTGAATCTGTGAATCTGCAGCTGAATTATTCAACACATTAAATGAACATTACTAAGTGACGTGTAAATAGCAAAATTATTGAAATAATTGAAGCTCAAAATGTGCCTCACATATTTATTTCTTGAATAGCTTCTGAACAGATTTACTTACGGCAACAAAATGCTTTCTGTCCATCTATCACTCCAAGAAAATGCACAGCATTTTTATATGTATTACAAAAAGTTGTACAATCGGGTGCAAACCAATTTATATTGAAAAAATCAAAAACAAAAAAATCACTGATCCTTTAAAGTAGCTCTGTTTCAAAGAAGGAAAAAGACATAGATTGTTATACATTATAAAAAAAACACGATGCAATTCTTCTTCAGTTGCACTTTCCATAAAACCAACCAAAAAACAGCATTTATAACACCTCTCTATTTCAACTACACGTCATGATACTGGTCATATAGGTAAAAGTTTATTTATTTCATACATTGGATGATTGTTTTTTTAAAAGCATGCACCTTTGAATGTTAGAGATAAATAGCACATTTGAAGGTTCGTTCAATATTAGAAATGGCACCAAAAACGGCGCACCTAGGATTACAGGCCAAAGAACCAGATTTTGTTATAGAACCTTTTTCTTAAACGTGTGTTAATTTTACCAAGGCCAGGCAACAAGATAACCATACCTTGTGTATTACGAGCACAAATATTGTACATAAATATATACAGTCTATTTAACCTACTTTATTGATGGTAATCCTATGACTGCTATAGACAATGAAGGTGCAGGAAGTCACTGAGCTAGCTGAATTGTGAACGAGGAAGCAGGGGGTTTAAACCTGCAGCTCCAGAGCAACATGTGGCACTTTGGATGCTCTAATGCATAGAGCATGGAAATTGAGCAACAACTCAGGAAATGAATGGAATTTAATATAAACTGAATATATGTTTCTTTTTAGCCATAAAGTAGTGTTTCCTTTGAGATCTATGTTTTATTGTCACAGAATAGATGTCATATTAATCAGGTGACAATACTGACATACCAATTTTATATGTAATATAAAATTATAGATAATATAGCACATAAAAAACAACCAAGAATACTTTAGAATCACAAGTACCAAAAAGGCCATAATAGTTTCTATGCGCTATAAAGGGCTAAAACTCAACCTCAAAAACCACAAAAAACAAACAAACAAACAAACAAACAACAACAAAAAAACAAAACAAAACAGTGAAGAACCAAAAAGAGTCTAGTGTGTTCTTTGAAGTGAGTAAGTGCTATAGCACCTTCAAACTGGTGAATAACATTTTTTAAAGAATGTATGTAAGTGAGCTGTACAGTCGCATAATACACCCAATTACACATTTTTTTTAGCAAAATTATAAACTGTGTAATAATGGAGTAATATGCGAGCATTGAAAAGTTAAAATACCAAATGGTCACTATAATATCAAAGAGATGTCGAGCAGCTGAGGTCTGTGTAAAGGGCTGGACACCCATCACTTTCTGCGGGAAGCAACATGTTTTGTCCGAGTAAGATTTGGATTTTCTGCGATCACAAAGGCTGTAATGTGTGCTTTCTGTCGCACCTTTCCCCGCGGTCCGCCCCCCGCGGACACGATTGGTGGCTGCAGAGTTTAAAGCAACTCGAAACTTCCCTGAACGCTTCCGACCCCTCAGCTTAACCAACTCGCAGACCACCTCGAAAGTATCGCTGGAGAGGCACCCACATGTCCCGCTGATCGCCAGGACTCGCGCGCAGGAGATGGGCAGCCCCGATGCGGGTTACGCAAGTGACGACCCGAGTCAAACCCGAAGTGCCAGCTACATCATGATGCCTGGCAGGAGACAGTGCGCTCTGAGTCCGCTCTCCGAGCCAACGTCCAGGCCGGATAAATGCTCATCAGCTGGCTCTGTGCGCGCCAAGGGCGAGCCCCGCATCCGAAGGCCGATGAACGCGTTCATGGTGTGGGCAAAAGATGAGCGCAAGCGGCTCGCGCTGCAGAACCCGGACCTGCACAACGCGGAGCTCAGTAAAATGCTCGGTGAGTGCAATCTACTGTCCACTTTGCAGCTTTCAGAGGCTCCATATTCAAACTGTTTCAAGTCAAAAGAAGGAAACAATACTGGGATTAACCCACCCACGGAACGCCATGGATTTAACTGTTCTACATGATTCCACTGCATAATAATAATAATAATTGAGTGTTGACGTCACCAGAAATCAGTTTTTGTGCGTCTCAAGCTTTCCAGAGGAGACAAAAGAAAAATAAAAAGCTTTTTAAATAGTATAAACAATCTCAATCCTCTAATTTCTCCAACAAGAGCCTAAACCTGAGTCAGTCTTCATTCTGTTCTATTTCCCATGAACTGTCCATTTCATTTTAAAAGTGTTTGTTGAACACATTTTGATCAAGTCAAGTCAATTTACAGGACTATATTTTTAGTGTAACTGATTTGTTTACTGTGAAACAAAAGTTCAGGCTGAGAAGAGGTTCACTAACAAAGTCTCTGTAAAGATGTGGATTCAGTTGTTTTCTGGTTTCCATCCACCTTTTTTTCATTGGAGCATATTCTCTGTGAGGGTTCTGGGATTCTGATGCGACCCATCTCCAGCTCTCACTGGGTGAAAGATGAGGTACAGTCTCAAGATCAAGAAGCAAAGCAAGGAAAATCTTTATGTCTTCAGTACACCTGAAGCATGTTTTGGGAGGAAACCGGAGTTCCCGGAGGAAACACGTGTGAGCACAGGAAGCACATGCAAACTTCACTCAGGAAGGCCTCGGCTGGAAAATCCCATTTAGAAAAAGTCAAAATACTGTTGTCAATTTTAGAGCACGCCCAGAAATATTCAAGTTGACACTCATTTGCCATTGTTTCTCATAAGGAGCTTTATTGAAGGTGGCTTTTATAAATAAAAACCTTTCATTTTCATGTTGAACTTAAGATGTGGTAATATGTTTATAAGATTAGGTAATATGTTTATAAATGCTGAACACGTGTTTAGTTTAAATTTGTAGTTCTTTATGTTTACCATTGAGTGTTCAGCAAATTCTGAAAACAAGTTTCAAAAATAAAAGTTAAATAAAAAATCTTTTTGTTGTTAGATCAAACCAAATCTGTGGGTACTTGAAAGTTTGTGCTCACAAAATAAGTTTAATTTATGATCAATACAAAGCTTTCATGATTTGCAAATTACTACACTTTAGTAATTTATATGTTCATGAATACATTTAGCAGATTCTTTTATCAAAAGCCATTCATTAAAGTTCCCCAAAAGTAAGTAATAAATTTAATAGATGTGTTCAGCTTATTTTGCAGGTAAAAATACGTAACTATTGTGGTCCATTATTTGTCCTTATTAAAATGCCTCAACAAAGTTCAGCCCTCTTGTAGCGTACACATCCTTTATGTAGTGTACCCAAGCCCTTGTGTGGCACACTCCAACCCAGGCTGACACCAGCCATCATGTGGTACACCCTATTAATCAATAAGGGCAAAAAAGATGTGCTATTATTATCACTGGTGGTGCAACGATACACCCTGTTCTCGATGCAATCATACCTTTATATTATGTCTACAATATGATATGCCTCACAATATTTTACAAACTTTTGATGCCATCATTGAAAAAAAATGAATTTTAAAAAGTTTTGAGACCGCAAAGCTAAGAAAGCTAGGGGTCTGATTTTATTTGTATGAGAGCGTCTGATTTTAGGTGCACTGTTAATATTTGCTGAAAAGTCCACTTTTTTTCAAGTGGTGGAGAGAGCTAATCTTTTTCATTAAAAAATTTGAGCAAAGGATCATTTTTGGCTAGTAAATATTACATAAAACAAGAAGACATGGTAAAGAAGTTGCAGAAGTGACTGGAATCACAATCACTCGAAGCAAATACGCTTAAGCTCCTAGACGATATCTCTCAGTAGCTCTACGATACGTTGGATTTATTGTACCAGGATAATTTGTTACACCCATAATCATCACATTTGTTTATTTAATCATACAAAGTACTTTTAGTGTTTTTCCTTTCCGTTCTTGAAAGCACAAAACTGTTTTGCCTTTTCTAAAAAGTGCTTCAAATCTCTCTTTGTGGATTGAGGCCATTCAGGGTCTGATCCTGGTGTTTTAAAAGGGGGATGTGGAAAGTAGAAAAAAAACATTGTCTTTGTCACTGTCACCTAATAATTGACCAAACGGTGAGCTATATTCAGAAAGGCAGACTAGCAGAAAAATAAAAGTTTTCAAAGTCTCAAACTTAGAAATTAAGCTTTCATTTACTGTTTTTCTTTATTCAGAAAAATTGCATAAACTTTTTGTATGTTAAAACAGATCGTTGTCTGTATGTTCTCATTTCTTACTGTACTGAATTCGTTTTTCTGCGTGTTTGCAGGACTGTCCTGGAAAGCTTTGCCAGTGTTGGATAAGCGTCCGTTTGTGGAGGAGGCAGAACGGCTGCGGATGAAACACTTGCAAGATTATCCAAACTACAAATATCGGCCTCGACGTCGGAAGCAGGTGAAACGAAACAAACGACTGGACTCCAGCTTTCTGCTGCCTGGAGCCGCTGAAAGCAAAGTGTCTATGAGCATGGAGGGCATGAGCGCTGCCTATTCAGGTCTTGCCCACACTGGACTCCCTCCATACTGCGAGAGCCAGACCTTTTATGAACCCTACAGCCTCCCAACACACGACCCTTCCCCAATGGACATGGAGATTTTTCCTCATCATGACGATGGTCTACATCAGCCAGCATATAGCCAGCATCAGCAGCAGGAACACTGCTATCAAGAACACCCGACCAACACACAGTCCCTTAAAAACAGCTCCTCGTACTCCAGCAACAATCTGATGAACAACCCCCACCCGCAGCAAGTAATCCAGGAGCACAGCAACTCACAAACCAGTCAGAGCACCAGTAATCATCTAAACATCTTCAACAGAAGCCTTTCCTCCACTCCGTCTGCTTTCCTCAGCTGCCTGTCTTCCTCTGAAAGCTTTTATGGTTTAAACTCTCAGGCGAACGAATCATCACTTCCTGCTTATAAGCACAGCATCTCCGCTCCACACTGCCGGAACCCAGTGGTAACTCAGAATCCAGGTTTAAATGAAACAATGCTGGCAGTGGAGTTTGAGCCATGTTTGTCTTATGGGCTTCCTGTTGCACCTGTACAAGGCTCTGATTTGATTTCCAATGTTCTGTCGGATGCCAGCAGTGCTGTGTATTTCTGTGGGTACAACAACTCCTGAGCAGACTCCACTGATGGACCCGATTCTCACTGGTTTTCACAGACACATCTAAGCTAGGAATTGTACTTTTCATGAGTGTTACTCAAAGCCATGTTAGAACCCCAAGAGGTTGTTTTAGAAATGACCTACGTCTCCTTTTGTAAATATTCAACTTTCAAGAACTTTTCAGAAAAAAAAAAGTTCTATCTTCGATTGCGTTTATAGGAAGACAATGAAAATTGTGATTTCTGAATTTGAGGCCCCAAGTGTATTTCAATCAAATTGTATCATGTGTATTTTGTGTTTATTTGTTTGTTTGCAGCCAAAAGGAACAAAAAGCCTGGAATGTAATGTTGAAGTGTGCTGGAAATGGCGATAGATTGAGGTTGATGCAAGGATCACTGAATGTCATTTTTCATTTGCCATCTTGTCTTTGTATGGAAAGCATGCAGGGCACATGATTAAAAATGTTTTTTTTTTTGTATTCACTTGTCTTTACATGGGTCTTAAAACTTACACCTCCCAAATATCTTAAAAGTTAAATATCCTTATATTTTAGTCACAATAGAGCGTAGACATTTACAATCCTCTCTGAGGCCATCTTCGAGAGAGGTTCTCTTTGATTTCAAAAACCTTGTGTACTGTATTTACTGTTTTCTCAGACTTTATTACAACATCATTTATTTGAGCCATTTCCCCAGAGAGCATATTTAACCTGGTTACTAGTGTTTTATACTAGTCTTTGTAGCTGATTTAAGCTCACACAGGAAGAACATGCAAACTCCTTCCATGAGCTTGCTGCGCTAAAATATTAAAGATCAAATAAGCGATCAATTAAGCGAAGATTAAATATTATATTCCAGATAGTTACACATCAAGCTCTAGATAGTACATCTCCTTGTTCAATTTCCTGGACATTTTGCAACATTCTGCATTCATAGGAGCAATCACACAGCAATTTAGCAACTGAAATTATTGTTATTATTGTTACTATCATTGTTTTCATCATGAATTATTCCATGAAGAGGACTTCCATGTACAATTCCATGCCTATCCACTCTTCCGGACCCCACTGCTTCTTCCCTCTAGCTTGCATCATGGTCTGGCATTTAATTCTTTTGTTCATAGGCTAGCGACTTTGTGGTTTGCCTTGAAGTAATGGTTTTTGATGGTATCCGAGCAACTCCCGTAGAATGACCACAGGGGAAGTAATGCCTGAACCCAGGCCCAATACCAGAAGTGCACTTCTGCGTTACAAGTTGAGTACCAATAGGGTTGACTACACCAAAATTTACTTACTGGAGGGTACACCAACTAACTTGCATTGTGGCCTGGTACTGTTATGTTGGCTTGCTTGCAAAGCCAACATATTGTTTTTTTTTTTTTATTTGATCATAGGTTAGTACCTCAGGGAACTTCCTAGAGACTGTTACACCTAAACCCAGAACAGCACCAGATCAAAATCTCACTGTTTGGCAAAATTCAGAATGCTGCCTATGAATCCCAAAACACCTGCCCTAACATCAAATATGGTGCTTGAGTTTGGTGCAATTCTTCTTAATAGTATTTATTTATATATTTTTTCTTTGCAAAAAGGATACTTTCATTATAAATAAGAAGCAATGGGCCATGTGTTATCCAGTTCCACAATTATGTGCAAGAACAGTGACCAGGGCATTGAAGATGGTCGAATGTGACAATATGTGAAGGTTTGAGTTGTCATACATCAAACCTGGAACTGACTTTCTGCAAAGAGGACCTCAACCAAATCCGACCTGAGATAAAAGCACACCTAGTTGCTCCACGAATGCCAATCAGGTTTTGTGAAGGGCCAACACATTTGTTATGCAAGTTATTTTACTCATAGAAATGCAAATCAGTTTTGTAAATGCAATTACCAGAAGCATTTCAAATACATATTTGCCTCACTTTTTATCTTTTTTTTTTAGACATGTACAAACACTAATTATATTGTTGGGTTCAAATCAAAGTTTCTGGGCAAGCCCCGTCTCCAGAGCTTATCTCTGTGTTGCATATTGCCAAGCTCAACATTGTGTTGTGAGCATAAATGTGATCAAGTACAGGCTTCAGGAACATTCTTCTACTGTTCTTGGCAGCTCTGTTGGCACCAGCAACAAAATATGATCACAATCTCTGAACTTTTACTCAACAAGAGCTATTTTTATCCATTGCAATAATGGGAGTGAACACATATAGACAAAATTCATCCAATAATGGGAGAAAATCATGACTGTCTGGAGTTCACACTGAAAAATTGAGCTTTTATATGAGATTATGACATTTCAAAACAGGTTGCAATGATTTTTTATTGTATTCATGTAAGATATACAAACAATCTAAGTTTACATTCTTCTATTGGTTTGTAAAAAAAAACAAACATTATCTCTAGCCCCTTAAAATCACTTGTAGTTATGATAAGCCGTATAATAAAATTAATATAATTGATATCTGCGAGGGAAATACAGCATCCTGATTGATGAAGCAGTTGCATCTTAATGATTTGACCTGGACTTTTACCTTGAATATGCAAATTCTTCAGATTCTCAACAAATTAGGAATGAAAATGTGTGTTTCTGAGTGGTTTGTGTTGTTTTGTTTTCAGAGGTTTGTAATGGTTTACTTTGTTTCAGTGTTAATATGGGCGGGTTAAAGATAATGAGCAGGGAGCGATCGTATGGAAATTAAACTTGGCTTGTTTCAAAGAGAGCAGAATAACTCCTGGAAAAATTGTATTCATATTAAGAGGGACTTACACTGGAGGTGTGCCAGAAAGGGGTGAACTCAAATGCAACGTTCCGAATATTTAGTTAATATTTAACAATGGAATACTGTATTTATTTTATAATTACTCCATTTAAATTTGGCAGATGCTTTTTATCCACAGCGACTTACATTTGAAAGAATGAACAGATTTTCTTGAACAGAAAGCTCTACCAACTGAGCCAAAAGAATTTTTTTTTTTAGATCATTTTTTTTTTATTTGATTTTTTTTATGTAAGTAACATTTTACCTATTAAAGAGTTTGTTTGATGCATGTATAACTATGATGAAGGGACAGGACATGTACTGATGAATGGATTTCTCCACACAATGTCTCATCTCTCTTGTCATTTTAGTGATTAGCTCAAAAGGTAAAAAGGAAGAAGCCTGTACTACCAATTATCAAAATAATTTGATGCTATTGAAAAAAAATTATTATTAAAAGATTATTAAAATAGTTTGTAACAGTCCCATTCAGCTATCTTTTTCTGTAGACAAAAGAAGCCATAACCGCTATTAAATCACTCCTCGGAAGTTTCCTGTAGGAATTTGTTTGGGTCCACTGAAGGTTTGTTTTGAAGCAACAGAGCACGAGGCCAATGAGACGCAGCTGCCATTGACGGGACGTATCTGACAAGGCATGTGTCTTTGCGTGTGTTGGATTTATTAATCCTTGAAATATGTGTCTCCTCCCTTGCCTTATCACTTTCATAGGAACGTCTTTCCCAAGCCCAGTCCAGTTGCGCTGCAGCTAAATATAGACTCTTACTACAGAGTGGCTCAACACAGTGACACAATCAACTATTTTTCACTCATTTGACCCCTGGATGTATAAGAATAGCGCATAATTGAATTCCTTTTGTAACTCGTGCCTCTAAAAGAAACTTGCTGTGACAGGAAATCTGAGTAAAATGATAACATTGACACACATTTCTCATTTCTAAATTTCATTTGTGTCAAAGTAATATGAATATTCATATTCATGGATGCAAATTACTTTTACATAAACAAAATGTAGTAATGAGAAACATGTTATAAATAAATATAGCAGCTTTATTTATCAGAAGTAGTTGCTGATTTTTCATAGTTTTCTATAAATACAGCATTAATCTAGTATATCACCTTTGGGTTCCGAAATGGTCAAGAATGCTCTCCTTCTGGCATCAGCCAGGTTGAGTCGTCCCCCTTCTGAAGGAAGATGAAGTGTATCGACAGAATATCAATCCTATATCTACAAGGAGTGGATGTTAATCAGAGCAGTGTGGGAAGAGCTTCACCTGTACAAGATCTGGTTTGTCTCCAGAGGCTGTGGCCAGTTCCTACACAGTAAAATCCTAAGAGTTAAATTAACTCTACTCAGAGTGTATTTGGTCCCACTCTATATAGAGTTAAACCAACTCTGAAGGAGAGTTATTTAAATAATTCTTTTTGAACTAAACAGTCTATTTTTGTCTGTTTTTACTCTTTCTGGAGTGGACTTGGTCCCTCTCTGAATAGTCAATATTTAGTTTGCATTTTCCATGCAGATTTGGAAAAACATGAAGAAACTAGATTATTAAATTACTCTTTCTCAGAGTCGGTTTAACTCTATATAGAGTGGGACCAAATATACTCCGAGTAGAGTTAATTTAACTCTTAGGATTTTACTGTGTATGTTTTTGTGCACATGTTTTGCGTTGTTCCCATGTTGAAAATCCAGTACCTTAGTCCAACTGGTTTCTGCCATTTCTGGTGCAATTTTGGACATCACTGCTGGAGAGAGGAGAGAAGATTGTTAGGTCTTACTATGCTTGTGTTGGTTTCCCCCACAAGATGAAAACCATGTTGCAGGTTAATTGAATTCTCTAAATGAAGACTATGGGTGAATGAAGGAAGACTGCAGGTGTGCTCTCTTGACCAGGACTTGGGTCCCTGCAGTTGGCTTGATATCATTGATCTTCCTTTAAAGTATATTGCATCAGTAGGCTCCTTATCACAGCTCATTACCCGAGAGCCATTAACCTTGCTGCAATACTTTTGGTTTCTGGACCATTTAGCATTAAATTTAAGGACTAACCATTTCTTTGTATAAAAAATATCCAAATAAGAAGTGGTCAAATACTTTAAATCATGTCCACAACATTGACTCCAGCATAGTCACAGACAATCAAACAACTCTATCTTTATCACAAACATGTCTTAGATACTTTCCTACCATAAACATGCTCACCCGGGATCTAGAGCCGGCGCCTAGACTGCTGCAAAGGGTTAAATATAGAGTGGCGTTCAGTCAGCTTCACCAGAGCAGCGGAGAGCATGAAGTAGTAGTGTAGGGGAGATTTTAAAATAGTGACTCACCAAGAGCTCAATATTAGTGCGATTATCACTTCAACAGCATGTGCTTTTATTGAGAGAAAATAGCCCTTGCGTGTCTATTAATATATTCTCCATTTCTTTTTTTGCATAACATGTAGAGTTTGACAGTGGAACTGAAACTTTTGCTTTTTATCACACTATGTGTGAAATGACAGATTTAAGAAAACATTCTTTGCAGAAAAATTGAAGTTGAGAATAATCATAAAATAATTATATGGTATTTTTTTTTGTAATTATATAGTAAGCCTGTAGTGTTTGCCAGTCTCCAGCAGAGGGAGTACTGGTTCCACCATGCACTGCATTTACCAAAAGTGCCTTTGTCTGCTCATCTCATAGCAGAAGCATTTACATGAGGGATGCAAAAGTGTATTAGCTACATGAGATTGTATTCTAATTACTAAATGATTGATGGGTAAATGATTTATTGGTTATAATAATTAATGATTGCTCCTTGATAAATTATCGAAAAAAAATTAATGACCCTTCAAAAATCCATAGACCCTCACATAGAGATCGCAGGAGACACTGGCAAGGGAGTCTAGAAAGTTGCAAGGGAATGGGACAAGGGATGCTTCTTCTTCTTCTTCTGTTTTGTTGGCAATTGGCAAACCAGCTTCAAGGTGCATTATCCCCACCAACTGGAATTGAGTGTGTGTAGGAGTGCTGCTGTTTCCTCTCGAGAGGTACATTTCTTTCTGATAAACCAAATCTCTCAGCAGACACTATATCCGGCAGACTGAGATCTCAGGACAGTAAAAGAGCACGCTGAGAGTCAAGTCCTCCCCATCCAAAGCTGCACATTTTCTTCACATTGTGCTCCCAGCAGTCTGATAATACATTTATTATTGGATGTTGTTCATCATTTTCCTATCAAATAAGAAGTCCATAACCCAATTAAACATTTTACCACCTATTCATAACAATAATCCTCCTTTCTATACCATATTACCTGCTTTTTCCACACTGAAAAGAACAGCTATTAAGTTTTCCTTGTTGATTTAGACAAGGGCAGCAGGGAGATACTGGAAGACTTGTGGCTGATTGGATGGTGAGTTAAGTATGTACAGGTTTGCGGTGAGTACTGAGAAGGAGTTCACTGATCTCCTGTAGGCACAGAACATGATCTAACAACCTTAATTCCAAGTCAAATTAAAGGTCATTTTTGGCTCAACATTCTCTTTGAAGAATTATGGAGTGCCTTCTGTGGCACAGAAAAAAGCCTGAACGTAGATTCACCCATGTTGGAGTGAAAGCTCTCATTGGTTTGATCTAATTGGTTTGTATACGGTGAGCATATCTGTTAAGTATTCTGGTGTTGAGATGTTTTGTGACATACGAGTAGCAGACCTTCAAAATCTATTCTGAATGTCACTGGCAGCCAGTAAAGAGACCTGAGAACGGGTGATATATGCTCTGACTTTGTATTTCCAGTCAGGATCCAGGCAGCCACATTCTGAATGACCAGTAGGCCAGTAAGTAGACCATTACAGTGGTCTAGCTCACCTTTAGTTGTAATATTCCTTATCATTTTAACTCAAATCCCAAAGAAATAGAAAAAGAAACTTAATCAATGGCCTAAAAGGAGACTTTTCGCTACTCTTTAAGGCTGATGGTCTCGCATACACTGAGATTTCTTTGGACGGTAATGAGAAATTTGCTTTAAATAGTAACATGTTTACTTTATTTGTAAGAACAAAACTCACCACTAAAGTGTGCGTTGGGTGAATTTTGAGGTTCCATTTCTCATTTTCTCGTATGGGTGCATTATTATGGATCAACAGAAGGCATGTATGAATGTTTACTTACTGTAATTAAGTAGTTTCCTCCTGAAAAAGTGACTGATGGTGCTTACACTGGGTGATGTCACAGATACAGTAAGTATAGCTCTGGAGGCTGGGCAGCATACGTTCTGTAATGCTGTCCCTGGTTGGTGAGATTATCAAGTGAGCAAAGATTAAGCAAATGAAGCCTGAAGCTGTTGCCGAGAATAGTTTCTAGTCTCCACGGTAGGGCTACTTTGAGCGGCAGAAGATATCCCAGGTTATATATCCCTGACAAAATGAACATCATGATTCAACATCCGGCTAAAAATTAACAAAGCAGGTGAGTATTCTCTAACAGTGTGCTTCGCTTTAAATTGGAGAGAATGTTTCTTGACTAATGTTTTAATCAGACAGTTTTGAGAAGAACTAAGTGTAACTGTTTACTGAATAAACAAAACTGCTTTGTTTACCTGAACCTGAGTCTTATCAGTTCATATCAAGGAAAACCTTGTTATGTTCATTTAGTGTGATTATAGCGAAATAGTTACCAGAATAGAATATCTGTATATAATACTTGCTAGAGAACGATAATAATAACCACTGTTATTTTAAATTGGCTTTTATTGTGGAAAATTCTACGTGCCTTTGAGAGGAACAGTTTTAGCTAGAGTTTAATCCAGACCGGGTAAAAGGTAAACAACAGCTGCTATTAAGGGTGATCTAGAGCTCAGAACCGGATAAATTTGTCCTCAAAAACACTTGAAAAACAACTGGCTTTGCAGCACTTTACATTTAAAAGTGAGTAAAAACATTTCATATTTTGTAACAAACCAACCAGATTATCTGGGGATTTTGTACAAAGCTGAAGAAAACAGCACTTTTCTTATTAATAAGTCTTATAATGACTTAGTAACATGATGTAAGGTTCTGAAATCTACAGACATCCAAATGCAGTATGAAGAAATACGTGATATTTAACTGATAACTCATATCTAACTGTAGTATAAGTATTTTCAGCTGTCAGTAACAATCTACAAAGGAGTAAAATTTTTTTACTGTGGAAAAATCTGCATTCTTTGGTAAAAAGTGCATTGAAAGCTAAGTTGTCTGTAATTCAAAACAGTGAGAAGTTCAAATCTCTAGGTTTGTACGACACCAGGTAAAACGAGAGCTGTTTGTATGCTCTTGAGGTCCTGAAACATGTCCAGAGTCGAAAAGTGCTTAAAATTCAATTTACAGGCAAATCTAACCAAGTAATTATTAGCATAAAATATTAGCGTTAATATTGTTAATAGTCAACATTACAGTTTATTAAAAGGGCAACTTTTAAAATGTCGCCATAACCTCAGCTAGCTTACTATAAAAATGATATATTTTAAATGAATATATTTGAAATTAACCTGATAATATGGCCCTGTATTGTGTCCTACAGACTAGTTCAAGCTCCTTGACCACATGCTGCAGTGTTTTATGGCTAAACTAGCAAGCATAAAGGCATATCTCCTATATGCATATAGATATCAGCAGAACCCAGATCAGGATCAGACTGGTGGAATCCCAAAGCTTAATTTTGTCAGATAATACTGTATTACTTGTTATACAGGAGCTTAAATGTATTACAACAAATGATATCATGTAATATCATCACAGTTGTGTATAACTGAAAAAAAAAGCATTACATAAATGCTGAGAATTCAGAAAATGTATCAAATATCTGTCAAATGAAAGGCCTTATCACTTTCATGACTTATCTGAAAAAATAGTTCCGTGTTGAAGCTTGTTCTTCTGAAGTGACACAGCAGTGAGCCAAATTGAGGTTATTTAAGCAATGGGCATCCAGCAAACATTGGTCTGACCAGAATGTTTTGTCAACGGAACATGACTTAATATGCTATTGTACTACCAGTACCTGAGGTTGCATGTTTAGCGGCTATTATACAAATTAAACAATTAATAATAATTTTTCAATTCAGTTGAAATTAAAGACAGCAATGCCCTTCTATATACAATAAATAAAATTCATTGGCCATGCAGGTGCCCGCAAGACAAACAGACTGTATTCTACGCCTCAGAATTCAACTCTCCGGCTTCTCCGTTTCTTATCTCTTTTACAACTACACATCATGTTGCGCACGAAGCATGTGAGGTACCACTTACTGAGAAGAAGAATTACTTCTGCAAGACAATTTAGTTGAGCAGATTATTATATAAAAACTCTCCTCTACTGCTGACAAGATCCTGTGTCTCTCAGTCCAGTTGTAGAGAGAGATCAGAGCTCCGCAATCAGGGTTAGGCATTTCCATGTACTTTTTAATATGCGCATATTGGAATATCCCATAAAAAACCCTGGTTGGAAATGGACGTAATATATTAAAATCTACCATATAATGAGAAGTGTGTATATACCCCTAGTAATCATGCTTCATCAATTCTTCCCACACACAGACATTCTAAAATTTCAAAACTTTTTGTTATTGAGAAAAAGTATATGGAGAAAAGGGAGTTGTCCAGGAGTGCATACACAGAAAGAGATACGCTGCTTACCTTTAGGTGCTGGATGTGGATCGGAAAGTCCATCAAACAACCCGAGTCTGACTTTGTGTTTGAAGCATCATTGGTTCAACTGTTGTCTCCACTTGATCCAGTTGTTATGGCAGCCACTAACTGATCATGTAATGCCATGTGCTGTCGGCTCATTCTGTTAGAGCTAAAGAGGTTATTCTCAACCATCATTCTCATGACAAAATTAACACAATGGTGCCACCCTTGTCTGGAGAACAAGGTAAAAAAAATGAATAAACCCAATAGAATCTGACCGCAGACTGCAAAATAGAGGCGTAACTGGAAGTTTGTGTAGTAGTATGGAAAGGGTAACCTGAAGTTTTCAAAATCACACGGATTAACAAGAGATGTCTACTGTAACTAAAACCAGGGCACAACATGACTCAAAATATATAATTGTGATGCCAAAGTTCTCAGACTCTTTCAAAATCATGCATGGTTTCTCATTTGTAAAATCAACTTAACAAACTGAACCTGAACACCTGATAGTCAATCAGAATTCAGAATTAAACTTAACTTTTAAAAGCAAACGGTTCGGACTAGTCTTTCTAAAATCGGAAGTCTATGGAATCTGCCACTTTTTTAGGACCATGCCTTCAGTTGCTTTTTCATCTTTATAGCAAACAAAAACTGTAAATAAAGATTAAAATGGAGTTTTCAAGCTTGAGTCCAAAACACAAGTCACTATTCCTTCAAGTGGCCTTCAGCTCTGGACTCCTAATCTCTGGAGAGTCTAAAGAGGAATGTTAGGTGCTTTCATTTATAGGATGATTTATGTAATTTGTTTTGTAAGTTCTTGGAAATCCCTTGGAAAAAGTCTCAGTTGTGGTCATGAACTTTTTTTCCTCAGGAGTCCATTTATGGTCAACCGGAAGTAGCCAGAGTCATGGCTGGTAGTTACCTTTCTGTTACCTGGTGCTGGTTCTCTTCTGACCATCAAGTTCTTAGTCCACCCTCATGGGTCGTTTTGTACACATATAAGCTTATAACACTCTCTACATCACTGTGTGCTGCAGTCAAGCTATTGCTTTTTAACATAAATCCGTTATATTATGGGATTAATGCATTATTAACCTCCAGACATCTGTGTAAGATAATTGCAAATCTTCGATGTTATAGAACAACTTGCAAGCTTGTTTCTGAGTTGGTCCCTTGTTGGTATTGGTCAACTGAGATTTTTTCTTATTGTAGGGTGCAGCTGAACAGTGACTATGAGTGAGGCTCCAGTGACACGGAGAGCCATCACAAAGGCCCAGTCCACAGCTAGTGGTCACACTCAGATGACATCACGGCAGCCATACATCACCGAAACCCCTGCTTCCAAACGTGTGTGCTTTTACAAAAGTGGGGATGCTCAGTTCAGCGGCTTGCCTGTGGTTATCAACAGTCGCACATTTAAAACCTTCGAGGCACTTCTGGACAGCCTGTCTAAACGTGTGCCACTGCCTTTCGGGGTGCGCACCATTACAACTCCTCGTGGCCATACCTCTGTCCGCTCCCTTGACCAGCTGCATCATGGCCAGTCCTACATTTGCTCTGATCGCCGAACTGTCAAACCTATTGACCTGGAACGAGCTCGACGGAAACTCCCTCCATGGTATCATGCTCGTCCTGTCAGTGCGCGCTACTTTGCATGGTACGCACACAACCCTGCCAAACACGAAAGGCGCATGGCACGACGGAGTGAGCACGGGGTCCTTCTACACAGTCCAAAGTGGTTGGTGCTGTTCCGCAATGGAGAGGCAGATGTGAAGCACCGACTGAAGCTACAGAGAAGAACCACATACTCTTTTGAAGCTCTGCTAGATCGCATCTCAGAGGTCATGCACTTCCCTGTGCTCAAGTTATACACACCTGAAGGAAAAAGGGTAAGGATGTGCTCACAACCTTTGTTTAAATTAATTTCCGCCAATCATTCATGGGTTTGCCAATGAAGCAGAGAATAGATTCGTATTTGGCTATATTTTACTACAATTTTTACAACGATTTTTAAAATAAAGATGCAGTCAGGCAAACTACCAAAACACTCTTGTAGGTAAATTGTAAAAAAAGGTAAAAACTGACGCGCAGAAATGGCCTACCCTGGCTTTTATAAAAGTGTGCTAAATGGTGTTTGATTCCAGAGTTTACACTGTGACGATGGCAGTGGTTCCAAACTGACCCAGTGTTTGAGTTGGCTTAAATAGCATCTGCAGATTGAGGAAGAGCTGCTGCCTACTGACACTAATCCTCTTTGTCATTTCATCCTATTAAACTCCACAGCAACCTGGGATGTACAGGGAAAATAACAGACGTGGCATTTAGTCCCCCAAACTGTGCACTCTAATTTGCAATGGAGTGGTTTTTTGCTGAAACTTGAAAAAATCTATATACAAAACATATATGATATTTATTTAAAAAACACATAATGTGGGTGTTCTATGTATAATTTTACATGTACAATATATGTAATTTAGTACAAAAAGAGAAAGAATGTGCTTAAAGTCTAAGACAGATGGCCACCATTCTGATACTTCTTACCGCCTTCAGGTATCACTTCATCCACCTCACTGCATAAGAACACTGTGGAATATGGAAAGATGCCATCACCAAAACTTTGATTTATGTAGCTGGAAACATGGGGGTCTCGGGCATGAGCCGGCTTGCTTAAAAAATCTATACACTTTAACTTGTTTTAATGAACCAAAAGTTGTGCACTTTCTCGTTTGCTCAAGCATTATTTTAGAGCAAAACCTTTTTTTACTTAATTTTTGTAACTAGTCACATCTTTTCTTTATTAATACATTTTCTTACTAGGGGTTTAACAATACATTGGGTTTCACAATATGTTGAAGAGCTGAAGTGTATTTGCTCGTTGGTGTGATTGTGATTCTAGTCACTTCTGAAACTTCTTTACCCTGTCTTCTTGTTTTATGTACAATTATCCTTTACTCACATTTTAAAAGACAAAGATTATAACATTAGCTCTCTCCATCACTTACAGTAAAAAAAGAGGACTTAATGTAAACATTAACACTGCCCCCTAGTGGATGGATAGTATCAAACACTTTTATACAAATCAAACTAGACCCCTAGCTTTGTGGTCTCATTTAAAATTCTATTTATTCAAATGATGGTTTGTTGTATAAACAATATAGTTGTTTTATGTTGTTATGTTGTACAAAATATTGTACCACATAATTACGAGGTATGTATTGCGTCGTGAGCAGAGTGTATTGTGTATTTTTTTTTTTTTACATGTTTGTTTACAAAACTTCAGTCCGTCTGCAGATGAGTCGTTGAATTAGAACAGCCACATTAAACAGTCATTTTGGGAAATAAAAAATCAAAACTGAAGCAATGCATTATGGAGAGACAGCACCTGCATCGCTAAAACAATGCTTTCAGTCTTTGCTCATACTTTAGGGCTCCTATAGACTCCGAAAGAACTGTTCACTAGTAACTAAGACAAACAGTAATCTTGATTTAATGTAATTATTTATGCTGTGATAAACAGGTTGTGATATCGAAACCTGAAACCTGCTAAATTTGTATGGTTTGAATATATTTAGTACATATAGCAAAATGCTTGTCGATAAATGAATGTAAAAAACGATCTCTCTAGATCTAACAACCTATAATCTGGAGGGAATACCACCCTCCACTATTTCTGCTTGGCCAAATTTTGGCAACAATCTTGACGGGGTTGTTAGTACACTGATCTGCCCATATGCATTTGCAGATATCTACGCAGTTTGGAATGTCACGGTTTCCCTGCACTTCATGCTAGATTTATTCCAGGGAAGTTCTGTCTGGCTGGATGAATGAATGGTGTATTATTTAAAAAAATACTTAAGTATTTGTTAATACTTTTGTTAACTGACATGCTTTACGTTTATTCTGTTTACACCATGCATTCTTTTCCAATGAGAGTTTGAAATGTATTGTGTATGTTTTTACTGCTTTTTTATCATAATGTTAGTTATGTTACAAAACGATATAATGCCTTTATAAAAAACGATATAAGTTTTTTTTATTACAATACAAAAATGTGATTAATAAACACAAATACATGATAATGAGTGTCATTACAGTGGATTTTCAAGGTAAATTGTGCAAATCTCTATATTTTTTTGTTTTCTGTGCCAGCATAGTTGCCATTTTTAGTTATTTTATATCTCCGCATGATCCAGCCTTCAGCTTGTTTCCACTAAGAAGCAAACTTGTTACTGCTGCTGCAGGAAAGTAATGTTAGAGACGCAGGAGTTTGCGGAGGGTAAAGCGCTCAGGAGGAAGCATAAAAGTAAAGACTGCAACTATATTCCAAAAATCTAGTTCATGCTCAAGCTGCCCAAGTTTGAAGTAATAATAATTCAGCTGCATGACAATGGACATTAACTCACCACAAACACATGGCTAGAAACTTTATTTCTGGACATTCGTCAACAAGGGCTACATTTTTAACTATATATTAGCATTAACATTGAGCACTATGTTGCTCAGTCATACCCTGTGTACTGGAAAGTTTGGTTTCATTAAGCATTTATTTCCTCAAAATGCTTTTGCTTGACTACCCATAAAAGAGTGCACTGGTCTTTGGGGGTTCTGGCAACAAATATGTACTATTATCATCACATTTATTTAAAAAAAAGCATAAAATGAACTTCACATTTCTACACAAATTTGTGGACACAATTTTTCTTGAGAGCACAAACATTTTTTCCCCTTTTTAAAAGCAGTTTGCCGTTTTAAAAGAAGATAAGGAAAGCTATAAGCCAAGTCATACTGTGAGCTGTAAAAGGACTCTGTATATTTTAATTCTCTGTCTTTAAAATGCTCTACATTTCTAAATAGAGTTCTAAATATCTCAGGAAGATTTGGTCCAGGCTCTTTTACACAAAGTGTCTCCTGATGTCTCCTTGTCTGTTAAGTGATTCCAGTCAATTATTTGGTGCCTCTTTCTTCATTTTTGTATTTTCTCAGCACAAATTCACCTTTTACTGAGAAAATACAAAAAAACCAGTAGTGATGAAGCAAATGGGTGTTGGTATGTTACTTTAGGCAGCTACGGAAACTCACAGATACATGTTCTCTTCTAATATCTTGTATTGAAATGCAAGAACGAGGTCAGAACGGCAGTCTATGAGCCCCTTCGCTGCACCCTCAAGAGTGCGGAAACACCAATTATGTATTTATAGTCAAAGCAAATGAGGATAACAGCATAATTTACTGACTGTTAACCTGACAGAGCTTAAATACATTCATGAACTTTCTTTTTCAGCAAATTTTCATTTATTTTCTATGGGTTAAAGTCTTTTTCACATTTAGGTGAAGGAGCAGTGAGTGGTGGCCTCTGTTAATCTGATTTGCACTTTCACTACAACATAACTTGTCTCTAACTGCATTGATTGGTTGAAGGGCCATAGGAATGTTGGGGAGTCAACAATGAAAAAGAAAACACGTTTAGGCTGTTGGATTTCTTTACCATTAGGGTTTATTACTGATACAAGAAAACTTATCCTGACATTGTTTCAACATCAGCTTGGCACTAGCCACAACTTATTTGATGGTGTGTCATATCTAACTCACAATTGGGTGATATGCAGGGTACACCCTGGACAAAGTGATGGATTGGCATCAGACACAAACATAGTGAAAGCGTGTAGCTTCTCCTCAAGGACTAAGAGGATGTCTGATACTGAGCAGACAGTTCACATGTTCTCTCTCATTATCACAGGTGGATGGGCTTCCTGCATTGATCTTGTGTTCTGGAATGCTTGTGGCTGCTGGCAGAGAACCTTTCAAAAGGAGAACCTATGAAGTACAAAAGTCCTCTCCATCAAAATGGCTGCAAGCCAAACGATTAGGACGACGCCATCCCATCACCAGTAAGATGATCATTCAATTTCAACATCATTGTAAAATAATGAGCACAGTTAATTTATTTTTTTTCCTGTTGTTATTATGCAAATATTAATTAAAACTTGTTCTACAATTGAAGTCTCGTAAGGACCAGGTAATCTCTTCCAGAGTCTGTCTGGAAGCAAATGCTGAGCCGCTCATATCTAGTGTAATACCTGCAATGACCCATATCTTTCATATGGATTATGGCATGCATGCTCTTACTAATCTGTGCTTCCATTCCCTGTCTTGTCACCAACCTTCTGAAGGAAAGAAGAAGTTCCGCAGCAACAGGTCTTGTCCATTCTCGCCATCTTCCGAAAATTACTTTGTGAATCAAATAAAAAGCAGTATGCCTGGAAGTTTGGGGGATTTTCCAAACAACCCGAACGGCTCAGTGGAAGTAGAGCCTGTGCAGCATCGAGAATCAGTTACAGAAACAGAACTGATCCGCAGTCTCTACTGCGAGCAAGAGGACATGCCCATCCCCTCTGATGATGACATTGAGAAATCGTTCAGAGTCAATCAAGATGGAACTATGACTGTAGAAATGAAGGTACGTCTCACCATCAAAGAGGCGGAAACTATCCACTGGACCACCACAGTCAGTCGGTCAAATGTGATTAATCAAAGTGACCCAGCTATTGGATACTGTTCTGACCAGGATGCTAATTTACTTTCCCAATATGATCGAGTTGCAGAAGAGGTCAGTAGGAGTAAGATTCATGAACAGACTGAAATGGATGTCAGTGCAGCTGGAACTGAGTTAGAACAGCACGCTTCAGCTCGTGCCCAGTTTCTGACACAAGGATCCATCGAGTGTTTGGAGACTGCCACAGATACAGAACAAATCAGTTCATACTTTTACAAAGAAGAATTAGAAAACGAAGAGGTCAATCAAGAAGAATACACTACGCAGCACACTCTCCACCCTGTTCCAAAGCCTCGATGCATCATGGCCACTGAAATGAACACTGCCTCCCGGGTACAGTCCAGCAACTACAGATCTTCAGAGACATTCCTCATCCATGACAACCAGACAAATAGGCATGAGAAAGTGTTAAATATCTATGAAAGTCAGACTTGTCAAGTTCTGCAAAATGTGCCTCTTGGTTTACCAGAAAAGGGCAGTTTATCGAATGGTTCACCACGTGGCTATCTTAAATCTCCTGACAACATTTTCCCAGCGTCTTTGAGGAAAGCAAATGGAAGTGCAATGGAAAAACCTACCACGGCCTCTGCATGTCGAGGAGATGCTCTAAATCCGGCAGCAACAAAGAGAAAACCAGTGAGAGTAATAGTAAAAAAGAATTACTTGTTCAAGTCAGCTAACCCGGATAAAAGACTAAGGGATTATAAAGCTGACATACTAAAGGAAATAAAGAAAATAAGGGCTGACATACTAAACCAGAAAGGAACAGTGAAACCAAGAAAGCATTTCCGGTCGAAAGCGGTCCAAAAATTGCTCAAGCGGAGGAATAATAGCAGCAATGAAAATGCATCACTTGAGTCTGCAACAGATCAGCTAGAAAGTATTCAACATCCAAAAAATGTCCCAAGCTCATTGGTGGATGAGAGCAATGAAAATGGCATCCATGTACAAGCTGGTGGGTACACTCGGCCCAAGAAACACTTGCCCAGCAAAGATTCAACGAAAAAGAAAACAGAATATGTTGAGTTGTGGCTACAAAAAATTGACCCTCAAACAGTGTCTCCACTGCAGTCTTCTTTGGAAACGATACCCAAAAATAACACAAGGGCCAAGGCATCTTTCTTTAGTCAGAAATCTACCAAAATAACCAAACCGTCAACAAAAGTTGACGCAAAATCATTAGATAAGGCCAAACCAAACAGTGATACAGTGATACATGGAGGAAATCAACAAACTTTTAAGCCAAGTAGGAGCAATGCATGTGATTCTGTAAATATAAGCCCTTTAAAACACTCAAAGCCTTCAGTGGAGCCGGGGGATGATCTAGCTCTAAAATGCTACACAGTTAAAATGGCTGTAAGGCCAGACATGAAGCCAGTGCTTGACCAGCTCTGTCTTTCTATTCAGTTGCTCTGTAAGATATTTCAGCATAAGCAGATGCCAGAATTCTTTTCACATTTGACAAAGACATTTGGTTCTTCCTCCAGGATACTCTTTGCCTTTCTTTCAATCATGTCATTAAAGGATGGGTTAAACCAATTAAATGCTTGTTATAAGGGTGAATCAAACTTGGATGATTCTGGTGCTATGCTCAAGCTACAATCCTTAAAGGAAATGGCAAAAAGAGAAGACACAGAAAACGTTAGGCAAAGTATTTGTGACCTCCACAACTCAATGTCAACACAGCTGTTACAAAGTTGGAAGGGCTTCCAAACATTGAGCAACAAAGCAATATTTGCCCCATCAGACACAGATGGGGTTGACTCTCGTAATATTACAGCTTCAGGCGAGGAAGACGCATTCCAATCACTGATAGAAAATTTAGGTGTTCCCGAGAGGGTCAGAGAGGAGCTGGCAACCCTCAACTACGTGATTGAGTCCATGGCTGTGACTCCGCATGAGGATTCCCTTGCAGAAGGGAAAACTAAAGTCTACTCAACAGAACAATGCTCATCAGAAAATGCTTTAGAAGACTATGTAAATATTTATGTTCATTCGGTCATTGATAAGGCAGTGGACGCTCACCTCAGGCACAGTGACAATTCACAGAGTTTCAAGGCAGGATCACTTGCAGTGCCTGAAACAGACGAAGATCAAGTCATGAATGCTAACCCAAGCAATGTAAAAAAGAAAAACACTTACACCATTATGAGAACCTTTCACGGTGATGCACCTGCATCTGATTCTGATATCTGTGAGGACATGCCATCTAGCGAATCCAGCTTTGGAGTGGAAATGCTGGCATTGAGGGGGAAAAAAGATCAAGAACTGATCAATGTCAAATTGAAGAAACAGGAAGTTTCAATTGATATGAAACATCCGAAAAAGGACAGTGGCGTCAGAGTGGGAAGAAAAGGGGGAATAAATGAGGAAAGTGAGGAATGGGAAGAAGAAAATTCTAAATCGAACAAAAACAAAAATGAAGGGATTAAATCGTCAGACTCTCTTGCATGTAGAGGACATCAAAATGCCTCTGTTAAAGAAAAGGTCAAGGAACCTGTGCAAAACACAAGCTATTTCAATGAATACTGTCCACAGGAAAGGCAAACTGGAACAAGTCTGACAGGGCTCAATAGTAAAGTTCAGCTGTGTTCAAAAAATAATTCATCAGGAAATCAGCAGAAGCAGTGTCTTTCCATTCAAACTGAAGATAAGTCCCAAAGTCAAACACAAACCATTGAAAAAGATACTCCACCACCTGAAAGGCAGCCTCCAGATCATGTTCATGTTGATTTGAATGCAGAAACGTGTGAAAAACGACATTCAATGACGTGCAAAGCTTTTTCATTGGAAAGTGGGACATATTCAGAGGAGGAACAAGTAATTCTCGAAGCTCCAGAATGCTATACCATCTATCAGGAGAAGTTCGTGGAGATATCTGAAGAAGCCATAGAATGTGAAGAAAACAAGTTGAATTTTGAGAATGACAGAGCAAGCACTATTGAAAAGCTTACCTGCAGTCAGCAAGACAAGAGCAAAGCAATAGATCCTAAGAATACAGAAAAAACACGTGTGGAGAACCTCAATGTTACTAATCTAGAGGCATCAAAGATCAGCGTACCCAGAGCGAGTACATCAATGGATTCTCTTTCCTCATCATTGGCTTTTAGCTATGATTCCAAAAACAGTGCTCCCGGAAGAGATTCTGAGGAATTCAGTCAGAGCAACAGAGTTAAAACCATTAGAGACATGTTTCTTGTCAAGAGCAATGCAGACATTCCACGGAGCCAGACTCAACTGAGCAGCCCAAATTTATCCGATTACCAACCTGATTCTTCAGAGGGAAAGGAATTATCAAAATCATCTGAGATACTAAGAGAAGAGAAAGGCCCCTGTCGACTGTCCGTTGCTAGAGGATACGTAAAACGAACGATTGAACAGCTGTATGGAAAAACCACCAAAGGATCTAGTCTGAGTGAGAAAAGATCTATCTCTGCTGAAAGCACCAAGAAAAGGGAAGGACTTCGAGCAACAAGTACCGTAAGTAGGAGTCCCATCCATGATGATCACACAAGCTCCACACCAGATTTATCATACTTCAATCCCACAAGCTCAGTAGATGGCTTCCATGAGCAAACACAGTGTGTGACCTTGAACGCCAGGGTAGGACCTAAAGATGCAGTCCTTATTGACAAAGGTCGGTGGTTACTTAGGGAGAATCAAGTCAGTCCAAAATGCACCTCCAAAAACGACGACGCATGCGAGCAAGTGAAGGAAACATCAACCAAGTCTGAGCATGGTTCTGGAAACGAGGATGTCCCATATTCCTTGTTTGGCCACTCTCCTATGAAGTTTGAGAAGAAAAGTTCTGCCTCAGAGCAAACAGAAATTAAAGAGTGCCTAGCCAAGACAATCACCTACTTCCATCTACCGAATGATTCTGAGATTCAGACGGAAGAGCAAAAAGCAGAGGCTGCGGAAAGAAAAGACGAGTTTGAAGTTAAACCTTCAGCGGAGCCTCAACAAAGCTCCACAACTGTCTTTACATCAATGCATGGTAAAAAATATGCAAATAAGGTGCATCCAATTGTTGAAACGGCAAGCCCAGTGGTTGCCCAACCAACCAAAAAACAAAGCACAGAGGTTGCAAGACTCTCTACAGAACCAGATGCGATAGAGATGCTCTACCTGTTTTGCGGGCAGCACTGCCCCATTCTCTAAACTGGATTCCGACAGTAAACAGCAAACACGTTTTGTGAAGCACAGCAACCAAGCCAGCAACAGCTAACATGCTATACTGGGTGTGGACTGAATTAATGACTATACAGTTGGTGACAAAAACTTTATTACCATTGTTTTTTAAGATAAATGTTGGGTGTTTTTAGTTTGTGTCTCCCATAGCCGGCTGGGTTAATGGCGCAATCCAATACAAACTCAATGTAATCAAGCAATAAATTCCTCATAAATTGTATTTATTAGTTTTTTTTGTTTTGTTTTTGTTTTTTGTTTTTTTTTGGGGGGGGGGGTTGCATTGATTTATATAGATATATAGAAATTATACCTCTCCATACTCCCTACAGTTAAATAAACACATTTAAAATAAAGGATACAATATTTCAGGAGTAAAATTCCCTCTCTGAAAAAGGAATTTGAACACTTTTGTATTAGAGTACCACTTTACTCTGAACGTGTTCAAACAAATAACGGTGTTGAGATCAACTCAAAATAGTTTAACACCCACTTTTCAAATACCTGCAGTGTTTGCTGTGCTGCTCTTACTTGATGTCTATCAGATGTATTATCATCACATAACCAAGTTCATGCCAAGACATGCATTATTCTTACAATAATTGTGTATTATGTGTAATTACTTGTTGTAAACAGTGTTTTTCATATTGTGGGGCTGCTTGTGGATGTGGGGTTGAAAGTCATGGGAGCACTGCTCTTCACATTTTTCCACACCATTTTCCCCTCATCATTGTCTAAGTATTTTCTTCTAACCAAATTGTTTAAACAGTACTTTTCCCAAATAGTTATATAGCTAAATTAATGATCATTTCTAGTTATATTTGCACAAACGCCTGCAGATTGAACACTGGTTTAATTAGACATACAATGTTGATAAGCTACCCAACAAAATGGCCATCAACAGAACAACTTTTATATAGACACAATTAGTCTTGACTGTTGAATAAATGATGAGATTTGATGTGAAAAAGCATGCTATATGCACATGGTTGTCTCAAAGACTCCTTAAGCTAAAATGAATTTAGAAAACCTAGGCTCCTCGCACTTCCCAACTTTTTAACATTTTGTGATAATTTTGTGAAATTAATGATACATTATTATGAAGTCACTGAAAGTGTATTATGAAGCCATTTTTAAGATGTCATAGAGAATACTTTTTATTAGCTTTAAAATGCTTTCAAAGCTAAATACCTAACAAACTGCAAAGAGAGAGAGGGACAAAGGACAAAGAAGAAGGAGAATAGGGAAATTTCTGAGAGAGAACAGCCTGCTGCATGTCTTTGAGAGACGTATGTCAGTCAACTTCATTTAAAGAGTCAAAACATTCCTGGTTGTGATATAACTTCCTGTTTTATCTTAGAACAATAAGATGCAATTTTTCTATTGCAGTTCTTATCTAGGGATTTGAATTGCAATAGAAAAATTATTTTGAATCTGATTGGGTGAGTATGGTATCAAACACTGCCTCTATAGTTTAACAAGGGATCAAAATGAATTACACAGTCAAAAGCATGCAAAGTTTACCCATTTCACAAGTGCCAAAGTCAAAGAAAACGGTGCAACTGTTTTAATAATGAGAACTGTCTTTATAAAGAAAAAAAGCAGTAAAGAAATTGGGCAGCAACCACTCAAAATACACATTACCACCTATAAGAGAGAACAGCCTTTTATTCTTTTAATTATTAATTTAACCCCTGCACACAAATGAACCCGGACACAAGGTGTTCATTCACATCAACAGCATTCCCATGGCTTGCAACCTCACCACATAGCTCATCTTTGTGTTGGTTGGATTATATATAGTCATACATGCCTGAACATTAGTATTAACAATTTTTTTTTCATTATCAAAATGAAGTTTTATTGTCAGAATGATGCGCAGTCAGTAAAAAAGGTACAAAGCCATTACCATAGTGCTTTATAAGCGTGTTGACTAAGAGTTTAGTCAATCAGATTCTCTCTGATGAAAAGAGAGTTGAGTGAGGTCACGGTAATCGTCTATTAATTGAGCAATGAGTGGTGGAATCAAGAAAACAAATTAAACATCAGCGAGTACCTGCATGTGACTAGCATCTAGGGAAAAGTGGAACAAAGTTGTGCCTTTTGACAAAGCTATACCACCCAGATGACAGTTTTGTACCTTTATTCCTGTGAATGTGCAGAATATATAAAAAAAATGTTCAGTTTGATTATAAAACTTAAACCAATGGCAGCTTATATGTTACAACACTGTCAAATACTTTGTCATTGGAATGGTTTTCCTTTTGATAAAATGTAGAACTCTTATATCTGTGTATTTAGTACTTCAATCCCGAAATTAAACACCATATTGTTCAAGTGTGTGTTTGCTTCATTTTAAAACAAGTCCTGACAATGGGCAATTGGATATGAAGTTACAAAAATCCTGGAGTTACAGAAATAAACTATTTCTTTTCAGAAATAAATGTTTCGTAAGAATTTTTAACAAGATTCCCAGCCCCTGCAGTGGCCACACAGCATGATGGAACGGTCACCAAATTTGACTGTAGATGCCAAGAGTTCTTCTGGGAATGCTGTTTGGTTTCTCCAATCCGCATTTCTCATCCAAACAGCATCTCTTTGAACAATGAACAGTAATTCCATCTGCAGCAAGAAAATGTTTTAGGGCTTTGGAGCTGGTCTGTGGGTTGAATGTGACTTATCTTCCTGCACCATTCATTTTGGTCTGCCATGACTTCCAATTAATGTTTCTCGAAGTTAAAACAGAGAGGTTCAATCTATTTAACAGCTTTCTGTATCCTACCTCAAAAAGTTCAACAATCATTATTTTCAGCTCATCTGAGAGTTGTTTTGAGACTCACATGTTCCGACTCCTTAAAGAAGATGTAAAGAGGTGAAATGCTCCAGTAAATACTTTGTCTTGATTGGATTCACCTGTTAAATGGAGGTCAAGGGTTACTAAACCAATTTTGAGTTTAATAATTAGTGCTAAAGGTATTGAAATCAACTAATGTCAAGGGTGCCTAAATGTATACATATGCCTTATTTTGCTTAAATACTTGACCATTTTCAATAGAATTTCAACAGAAATTTCTTATACAACTAATGATTTATCAAAATAAATCATGAAATTGTACTGGTGTGTTCAAACTTTTGCATACCGCTGATATAAATTCAAGTGCCCAGAATTACAGTTGTATATGGTAACGTTAACACTCACTTGCCACTTTATTAGGTACACCAACTGCTTCTTAACACATTTCAAATCAGCTTGTCCCATGGCAGCAACTCAATGCATCATTTAGACATGGTCAAAATGATCAAGGGTTTACCGAGAAAATATCCAGTGACCTGCAGTTACGTGTGTCTCAATTCAGATGGGCTGCAGCGGACCACACCAAGTACCACACCGGTGAGCTAAGGACAGGGAACAGTGGACGCAAAGCCCTGCTGGTAGGGTTTTAGAGAATTTAAAGTCAAAAACATGAGCAAGAATTCATCCTGCCTTGTGACAGTAGTTCAGGTTGTTGGTGTAATGGTCTGGAGATACTTTGGGCCCATTAAAACGTCAGTCCCTTTAAGACCACTGTATACACATCTTCTGATGGCTACTCACAGCAGGCCAACGCACCATGTTCAAGCACAAATCATCTTAAGACTAGTCTCTGGAACATGACAACTATATTTAAATCGATAAATACCTTTTCATCATCAAATTACAGTTCCATTTTCGTACCCATGATTCCGTACAAATAATATTTACATTGTGCCATTAAACTTCAGTATGAACATAAAAATACAGAGGTGCTCTGAGGAAGAGTGCTAACTCTCAGAGACAGATGCTGCTTCCATCTGCACAGTTAACAGTGTTCTGTGCCATTTATGGAGAATATTATCAGGTACTTGTTCCTTTGCCTCTAAGTACACCTGAGACGTCACAATCTGACTGATCACAAATCTGAACAGCATGCAGCTCTATGCAGAAAGGAGTCCTATCAAAACTAACAGAAATAAGTGTTATTAAATTAATGCAAACATACACACATGACAGAAGACTTTAAAACAAATTTAGTTGTCTTTATTAAACAAATATATCCTAGATTAAAAATCACTTTCTCTCAAGCTCATGCACAATAGCTTCTCAACCATGTGATCAGCTGGCCTTTTTCCTCAGCGTGGTTGCCCTCACAGACTTCCTGATGGTACGACAGAGGCTTCCTGTAGACGGGGGAGTCATTGACTCTTTGATGTTGACCAGCAGATTACACCTAGGCTTGGACTGGGCCACAGACTCGCTGGTGAGCTTGGCAATCTCCTCCCGTAGGACATTCATCTCCTTCTCTCTAGCCATGACCTCACTCTGCAAACTTTCAATCTTTTGCTCCTGGAAAGAAGACACCATTCTCATGAGGCAATAAACACATGTCTAGTTCCCTCAGAGCTCTCGTACCCGAGACGAGATCCTGTTCTGGAGGTTTTTGACCTCTGACAGCTTCTCCATGTAGCTCTCGCCTGCTTCTTGCAGAGTCTCGTTCAAGTCCCCAATTCGTTTCTCCAGAGACACAATCAACTACCGGTAAATAAAACAAATAACCTTCAGATCACATGATTAAGCCCCAGCAGAGCATTTAGAACACACAGCTCATCTTTGATGTCGGCTACAGATCTTGGTTGCATGAAAATGGTTTGTGATTAAGATAATGTCCTAGTTTTGCACTTGCTACAGATAACCAGAACTATAAACTGGAGCTTTTTTTTTTCATACTCCACTTGGCCTCCCTCTGCTGGAGAGGAAGCGATAGACACCTGCACATCAAGAGCAAAACCTAAAGCGATCTTTGCTCTCAAAAGAGTACGTGTGTTATCGAAATAATGTGAATCCTTTATCATGAAGAATGCAGCATTATTTAGCTGAACACAGAAAACGCTGAATATCTACCAAACTGCATAGATTTACAATGCTTTTGAACACGTGGAACAAACTAAAAAAAGTTTTTACAGTGCTTAGAACTTGAGAAAGCTCCCAACAGTGGCACAGGCTTTCACATCATTCATTTACCTCTTGCTTCTCAACACAGATCTTCTCCACAGCACACTTTTCCTTGTAGAGCAGTTTAAAGCGGTCCACTCCTGCAAGGCCAGAGCAGAATTAAAGATGCGAACATCTGTAACATCTTGAGCCGCTGCAGGGCATTCACGGTACCTGACTCCTCAGCAGTGGGAAGCAGACTTGTCTGCAGGGAGGCATCCTGCACACTGGCCGAAGGTGCAGAAGACTGGTATCTCTGTTCCAGCTCAAACACACGCTTCTCGAGCACCTGCACACAGATGTTTTTTTTTTTTGAGAGAGAGAGAAACTGCACACAAGAACAAAAGCCAGAGACAATTCTCCAAGGGGATTGCTTGTATGGTTTGGTCACTAATGGAAATGAGAAAGTTTGGCACTGCAACAATGTTTTGCAGCAAGCCTACACACCAAGCGTGCTTACATGCTATTTCTGGAGATACAGCGCTGAAGGCTTGTTGAAATAATGTCTACTCCAGATGTTTTATATTAATGAACACTTTTTGTTGCCTGTGCATGGCTCATTGACGAACCTGTTGACTGATACGGATGCATGCAATTACCAAATTAAAGCTGCAAGAAGCAAGGGTTCAACTGCAAGTTCATTGAAATATACACTACGTCCAATCCTTGGGATTGGGTATTGAACACTCAAAAGGCGGCAGCGATAATTATTCTAAATATTTATAAGTCTCAATAATTTAGTTTTTTTTTTTTGCCAAGATTCTTATCATTTCTAAACGACTAACAAGAGGCATCTTATCAATATTAAGTGCTGCTCCCCATTTGGCCACCTAGTGGTGCTATAACCGAGATTGTATGTTGTCTTCAGACATAAATTTAACATAGTTGGTAAATTTGGGACCAAATGACTCATAACAACTTCCTGTTTATAGTGAAATGTAGATTTTCGATGGCAACCGTGTTTTAAACTATGGCTAATATTGTTTAAAGCGGTTCAAGATCACGCCCCAGAATTCTCTTGACCAGCGGCATTGCATAAGATCAGTCTCCAGCCTCCAAAAGCAAGATGACATGACTGTGCATACTGCTTTTCATCTATGTGTTCTAAGATGCAAGTTATATACAAAGAAAAACCTCCCAATGCAGCAACTTCCAAAAATTCTATGCAATAGTCCAGTTTTGTGCATAGATTTCATTCAAATCTTTGGAAGGAAACACAGCTACTGAGAAATGCGCAGGAAGGGTTTAGACACCTGGAGTAGCTGATAAAGGCCTTTCTAGCAGGTGCGTTTAGCAGAAGAGTAGCAGCTATACACTGCAGGAGACAGAACCCAGTGACCCCTGCCTTACAGGAATCAATAAGAGGGGAAAAAAAAAAAAAGTGATGAGTGGAGGATGTAGTGGCCATGCCTTCACTCGCTCTTGCTCTTCCTTGAACTCCTCTATGGGGATGTAATCTTCCTCCAGTCTCTCCAGGGCACACTGATACGCATGGTCCTTCAGTGCGTCTTTATACATCTCAAACGTGCTGTCCATCTTCTCCTCGTAGCTCTCCTTCAGGTCCTCCATCTGACGACTGACACACACACACGTACATTAAAACACGAGAAGGCTCCACAAGGCTAGTCCTAAGAGCCTCCCACCTGTGCAGCTCCTCTGCCTCCAGGATCTGCTGCAGCATTGCATCACCCATCTCCTTTCGGATCTGAATCTCCTGAAGCAGATTCTTTCTGCGCTCAGCCAGCAGCTTCACACGTAAGCTTTCCACCAAGTTCACCAGGTCCTGGAGAAGAATCATGCTGTTATTTGGGACATTCACATTTAGACCTTGCTGGGTTTCCAAAGACAAAGCAGAATCCCAAAAGCTAGGGTCACCTCTTGGGGTAGTATTGACATATCCGCCTCGTCTCCATCCAGCAGCTCTTCTTCTGACAGGTACTCGTCTACAGCTCGGTCATCAACTACTCCATTTTTCAGCAATGGCTTCCCGTCCAGACCAACCAGACGTGGTGCTAGAGACTCCAGAGATCTTGGAGGAAATACCTGCAACACCTGAAACACAATATTTGTTTATCTATAGCACACAAAACGCAAATATGTTTAACCATGCAATACTTTAACTTTTTTGTGCATTTATAACATTAAATAAATAGAACAGAAGAATGGTGATGCAAATCCACTCCGTTGGATGAGATTAGTGGAAATAACATTAAACTTCGATCATCACAGACCTGTTTGGCGACTGCAGAGAACTTCATCACATGGAGGGTCTCGTCATAAGTTGAGGCGCACTGATTAATATTCACAATCATGGAAGCTCTGCCGCGGCCACAAAACATGCCTTGAAAGAGGCGTGTCAGCTTGCTCTCTCGAAACGGAACGTAGCTCTTTATCCTTGGAGAAGCACAAGAGTTAGCATCACAGACACACACACACACACACATAACTGTGTTCATCTGTACCTCTGGTTACTGCGGAGGGCTGCGATGCACTTGCCCAGAATGAGCAGGGAGTTGTTAATGTTACCAGCTTCCTTCAGACGCTCGCCAAACGTTTTGGTTTTGTTGCATCTTTCAGAGCCGGCCAAGTCACAAAGAGAAAGCCTGCACAAACACTCACCTCAACACTAGCAACAGTGCCTTCCGTGAAGAAACAGGACAGAAAATCACTCACTCAGACAGTCCTTGAACATCTGATCCATCAATCCGCATCAGTTTCATCGTAAAGATACTGTGGCTGTAAAAAGAACAACGATACTTTTCAATTCTCACGAGTTTTACTTCGCAACTATCTTTATTTCATGCTTCAATACAGATAAAGCTCTAAACAATTTATGCTTTAGAAAATATAAATAATGTTTAACTTTGTAAAATTAAATGCAAAGTGAGAACTAAAAAAAAAAGGGTTTCCACCCTTTGCCTTCAAACCAGCATCATTTTTTATAGCTACACTTTTCAGGATTACAGTCAGGTGTATGATGCACCACTTGTTTCCAACAGCTGCTGCTGATGATCGTAATCATACAACAGCCATGAACTGAAACAGAGACAGCTGTGTAAGAGGCTTACAACACTCACTAAATCTGTAGTTGAGTGAGATACAATACAAGTTGGTATCAGACAGTGTGTTCAAATCTGAGACACTTCACTACAAGAAATTAGTTGGCAATGATGAAAACAGTTTAATTTCGGTTGAGTTAAGAGTTCGTAAGCATTCTGTGAAGCAAAAAAAGCTGCTTTCCTTTGTGTGCCTGTGTATTGATCATTTATTAAATCACACACAGTCAGAATGTTCATTTCTTTAAGCAAATGTTGTTTGGGAAAACTAGAACTAGAGAGGTTAAGTGCATCGAATAAGAACTAGCTTAGCTAGCAATGAGGAATGTGCATGTTTTCATGTTTTCCTCTGTTAATGTACATTTTACAGATTTTTTTTTACACCGACATATGAAGAATGGGGGGGGGGTCTGGTTTCATACAAAATGTTGAAAAAGGAAAACAAAATACTCAATATTGAGTTGAATAGTTTAAAATATTAATTAGAATCTTATTCTAATAAGAATTTATTTTTGGTAAAAAAAAAAGATGTGGGAACAAGGAAAAATATGAACTGAGAGCAGGTTTTATGAACTGAAGAGTCAAAATGTTAAACATAATCTGCAACAGAAAACAATTTGTTCAAGCAAGTAAATGATAAGCATGGTGGAGGTTCCTTGAACATCTGGGGCTGCATTTCTGCAAACAGCATTTGATGGGGATTAATGGTGTTCTCAATGCTGAAAAAAATACAAATAAAAAAAAAAAAAAATAGCCAGATACTGGTCCTTCATGCAGTAGTTTAAGTGAGGTACCGGTATATGACTAGCTCCAAATTCAGCCTGCATAAAGGCAAGGACCCCAAAAGAACCTTTTTCAGCATAAGCAAGAAATACTGGAAGTGATGTATGGCCTCCACAGAGCTCTGGTCTCATCAAGTGCATCTGGGATTACATAGAGATGAATGTAGCATTCTCACAATCTTCTGTAGGACGTTTGGAAGTACCTTCAGAAACCGTGTGCAAGTGCAGCTAGAAGAATTGCGGCTGTATTGAAAGCAAGGGGCGCTCGCACCAAAAACTCCATTGTTTTTTTTATAATCAATTAAAAGAATGCAGTGATTGAACAAAAGATTGTGTTTGTGAAGGCCTTATTTGTTTTACTGCATTTAATGGCACCCACAAAGGTTTTGGACTGTACATGGGATGGAGCATAAAGGTGTGGTGCCCTTTGCTGAGAGAGAATTGAAGGTTCTGGACAATGTTGGAGGCAATCAAACAAGATCTTCAGAATGTACGTAATCACAAAAGAGGCGTATGATGATTAACTATTTGTTTTAAATGTGAAATTCCGAAAAAAAAAGAACCACAACATTCTAACAACAACTTGCTTCTTCAGGATGTGTTTGGAACTACTGAGAGCATCAGGATAAATGCAAGCCTAGGGATCTGGGATGGAGGACCTTCTGCTGGAGGACTGGTTCATCTTGGTTGCTGCCGCACTGCGGTTCTTATTGCCCACACGGAGAACCTTACTGGCTTCTTCTGCGTTCATCACGTTAACCCATCTCAAATCTACAGAAAAATGAGAGTTTAACAGTGTTTATTCGGCTCCTTTGCTTTCTGGTCATGAAGGAGCTGTACCTCTGACATAAGAGCTGCCCGTGCTGTCCTCACAAACCCTCAGCGCGGGGCGTCTTTTGCATTTACTGCTCTGAGCTGGCTGAAGTAGGTCGTACACATGTTCGTTGTAGATCTCAAAAAAGGCCACCCAAACCGTGTACAGACAGTGACCCTTGTCAACCAGAACTTCAGCACTGCCAACTGAAAGCCACAAGGAAGACGTTTTAGCAGGAGATTGATGAAGACATATTTTACAATTGATCACTTCTGAATTGGGTAATTCAGAAGTGATTCTATAACCTTTCCAACAAATTCTGATCTGATGTAAAAAATTATAATAAAAATAAGTTTGATTTGGCTCAGTGTTACACACCATCATGGTAGTACATCTGCATGCTTTAAAGACAGATGAACTCTAATCCAGAGGCTCAATCACATGGAACTCAACAACTATTTCCAAAATCCCTCTACTCCATTCGCTTTGTCCACCAGAAACCACCATCTACTAGATCAAGTTTATCGCAGCATCCCACATCTGATCACATCTCTCTGGAGCTTTGATCTGCAGGACCAGGCCAACCACCAAAACAGTTCCAGTATAGACTAAGGAGGCTTTCTGAGCACTACAGGACCATTCACTGACTGGGTGTAGGTCTGAACCATCTCTAAAACTCCACTCATCCTGGACATTTACAGTTCCGCACTGGTGATGTTCTATACAGAATCTCCACCCAGGGCAGACATCAGTTTGCCTTTGTTGGGATGTTATTTGTGAACATTCTACTGAAACTCCATAATCAGGATCTTCTGGATCACAGACTTTCACCAATAGGCCTCAGGTGATGAGAATTGGGAACTCAATGACCTCATCCTGATCCAAGTTCTCTCAGGTGATATCCATGTAGTGGATCACATATCGGACAATGAGGAGAGTCACTACAGAGAGGAGATCCAGCACCTGAGAGGATGGTGTTGAGATAGCAACACCAGTAAAACCAATAGGGTCAATGCGGTCCTCCAAAGTGGACAAAGAGGATGGACCACACATTTCTCCTCATTCATTAGAGAGGAAGTGAAGTGGATAGACAACGTCAAGTTCCTGGGCATCCACAACACATCTGACCTCACTTGGTCGATACAAACATCCCACCCCTTTGAAGATGTTACAGCAAGGTCTTGAGTTCCTTATGAAGATCAAAAGGCCTGGACTGTCCCTTTAGCTTCTGCTAAACTTCTACACAGCTACCATACAAAATATCCTCAGTCTGGGTGCAACAGAAGCTGCACAGCACCAGACAGGAAAGGAAAGACTTGGCCTGGGTGCTGAAAGCAGCACATGGGATTGTGGGAAGTTTTGTCCCACACCTGGACTGTCAGTAGGATTCAAAGAAGGCCTGGCCTTAGCAACTGTTTGTACCCCCATCCCTCTGGAAAGAGATGCAGGCATAATCCGACTGAGACAGAGCTTCTTTCTCTGAAATCGATTCCCAATGCACCACCAATCCACCCAAAGACTGACCATGACTACTCTTTTAATCTAATTTCAGAATTATTATGATTTTTAAGCATGTGTCTGTGTGTCCGGGTGCTCTTAAGCCTAGATCTGCAGAACAAAATCTCCTTATGTCAAAAGACTCTTGATTTGACAATATCCAGGAGGTGTGGGTGCTTTCTCTAAATATCTAAGCTTCAAGCATCAGGATGTGTGTTAAAACTGCTGGAAACCTGGGGTTTGATTGAATTCTTGAAGAAAGGCAGGTTTTGAACCCAACTGTATGAAGCTCATACCTGTAAGGTCATAGGAAACACTGGAGAATGACAAGCTTCCGACTGAAGAAGAGGAGCTTCTATTCCTGCTGAGTTTCATGGGTTCCGGTTCCTGAGAGAACAGAGCAGAAGATTAAGTTCATTAACTTTAAGAGTTAGTCTTTGTTTGCTTTGCTTGGACCAACGGAAGCTGCAGTACCTCTTTGAGTGAACTGAAGAGCAGTGCTTTGCTACTCTTCTCAGTTTTGATTTGCTCAATGTTCAGTTTTTGCACATCAGAGCTTAGATATGGCTTCAGGTCCATGTATTCGTACTGGTGACCAGCAATGTGCTTGAACAGAACCTCTAAAGCACGGGGTAGGATGCCAGGGTCCTTCTGAGAGCCTTCAGCAAAAGAGCATTAGAGGTAAAGAGCGGAACATCACAAGATGTTCTGCATGGAGGAAGTTTTAAGTCACCTTGGATTGTGTACGTTTTCCCAGCATTGGTGACTCCATAACTGAAAACCAGAGCATTTCTGCCATTGAGAAAGTCTTGGACCTGGGAACTGATTGTGCCTTCGAAAAACTCTAGTTGGGTGCAGTCTGGCCCAAAGATCTGCATTTGATTTCAAGACTAGGTTTTAATATTTACCCAGGACTATTATCTTGGGGACTTGAAGGTTCAGGCTACCTGGGTAAAGCTGAACTTGTGGACCTGCTGACCGACACCCTTCTCACTGCTTTTCATGGTGGCGGATCCTTTAGGAGCATGGAGAGTGATTGTCTCTGCATCTTCCAGCATCACACAACTCTGATAGCAACAGAAAAAAAACACCACATCTCCAGGGGTTCAGGAGGCAAGAGAGATGAAAGCTTGTCTGAAAAAAAAAAAACATATTGCTCCAGAATACCTGATCCTCGTCGTTTCGGAGTTCCTCTTCACTAAATGGACGCACCTTCAGGTAAACTCGAAGCTGCTGCTGTTCAGACACATCTCCAGCCTCACTCTGCAAACAACAGAATGTGTGGTTCTTTCCAATCCCAGTACATTTCAGAAATCCAAATCTGTAATGTCTCTGTACTTTTCCTGTGCCATTTGGCTCCACATTCACAATATTTAAGTCTTAATCTTCCATGAGTGGAAACACCCTTCAGTATAAACCTTACAGTACATCTAGATCATTAACCCAACAGCAAGATTTCAGCATCACCAATGAAAATGTGTAAACCTCAAATTTCTTGAATTCTACTTGGCTTCTTAATTTCTGACTGGGGAAAAACACTACATATGAATTAGGCATTCTGCTCCCAGGCATTCTAATAAAAGGAACAAATGGCAAATTGGCTGCTTTGAGGTTGGGGTGGTACACACCAGTGTTTGCTGAGCTTGATCACAGTAATGTGTTTTTTTTACCTTTTAACAAGTGTACCTTTCTTGTTTTGCAGTCTCTCAAAACGCTGTGATAAAATTATTTTGTCCACAGTTTATTTCTCTAGTTGAGCTTTAGTTTATGAGACATGTTCAAACTTACTCTGAATAAGTAGCAACTTGTCAAACACAGACATCAGAAAAACTAAATTATAATACAAAAATCAACGTGAAACTGCTCAAAGGCAAAAATGAAGTTCTCATTTTAAGTATAGAATAATTTTTAATTGCAATATAATAAATGCCACAGATGGACCGATTCAATGAAGCATGATCACATGATCAATGGCCTGGTAGAGTTACACAACTGCAGTGAAACTGATGTTTTTTTGCATACCAACAGCTATACGATCGGCACGCAGCATTTAACCATGCGATCAAGCTCGGATTACATGAAAGCCATTTTAACCAAATATTCTGATAAAGTCCCCCGCCACCCAATCAAATCAACATGCGTCATGGACATAATCCTGACAACACTCCGATTTTTGGGGGGCACTTGTTAAATATATTATTAAAGTATAATAAATGCCTTTCTCAACTTTGAAGACTAACGCAATCTAATTTCTAAACGAGTAGGTCATCAACATTCTATTATACAAGTATCGTACATTGCGCTGAAAGGTATGCTTGAAGAACCCCTAACTAATGAATTCTATCCCAGGCCACACCTACAGATGCAGGGATTGTCACCCTGGTCAGTGTTCAATCAACTCTTTAACTGATTTAATGATAGAGCTTAAGACTCTTGACTCAATAGACCAGAGATCTATAGGCCACTGCTTGAAATCTCAGATAAGTGAATTTTTTAAAAGGAAGTGTGTCAGATTGACAAAAGGGGGGATGGACGGACGGACATATATGTATAGAAAACAAGAACCAATAAAAAGTGTGCATTGGGGCCAAGTCAATGGGATTCAATCACCCAAGTCGAGTAGCAAGTATTTTGCCATATTGCCAAGTCTCAAGTTGTCAAATTAGTCTGACTCGTCCATGTTATGACTCGAGGCCACACCTCTGATTTCAATTCATGTGGCTGCTTGTGCGTATTGGTTAAGCTTAATCACAGCTTTCACTTTTTGCTTTACTCCCATCCTACAATACACCGAAGAACAGATTTCCAACAACGCTGTGTAACTATATCAATGTGACATTGAAAAGCATTTTAACTTCATTGTTAACAACTTACTCAAGCCGCTGCCAGTAAACGATAGCTCTTTGGAAGTTTGTTAATTCTTTGCGGTCGCCTATTGAAACACTACTAAAGCTTTCGATGGTGGGATGGGAAAGGCAACGGGCTCGGGAGTCGAACCCCCGTTGACCACTAGGGCACGCTATAGGATCTTTTCATTTAATTGTTTAGATGGATTGTTTTTCCAAACCACCACAATTAATTATCGAACACTGCCTGTGCAACCATTACCTGCTGACCCAACTGTGAATTGTTCTGACCTGAGACGTGATGGAAGAGATACCCGAGAGCTCCGGCAAAGCAGGAGGATGCGGTTCAC
The DNA here is from genome assembly GCA_007224835.1 of Danionella cerebrum. NCBI lineage: Eukaryota > Metazoa > Chordata > Actinopteri > Cypriniformes > Danionidae > Danionella > Danionella cerebrum. The sequence goes on from SRMA01026217.1 coordinate 81,546, forward strand.
AGGCGGTGGACTCCATTGCCTCCAGCACCGTGTCCTCGGTCATGTCATGATCCGTGTCCATTGTGAGCTGCGTGGACTCTCCAAAGCAATGCCTCTCGGATGTCTTTGTATCATACAGTACACAGATCGACAATACCAGCTTCAGATTGCTTGAGCTCCACGTGCAGGTAGCGTTACCCACAATGCACCGGCGGCCACACCTGAGTCCAATTATCACTTTTTTTAGTCCAATTATCACTTAGCACGCTTGCAGTCGGTGTTGTGCCGAATTTCCACTTCCCTCTGAACGGATATCGGTCACGAGATTACACAGATATAGCAGCTAAAATGAAATGTTTACTCGTAAAAAAAGTTAATTTTGCTTTGTGCCATTAATTTCTTAATTTAACCACATTATTAAATAATATAACATGACAATTGTAACAAAATAAAATGTACTACTTGCGATTGTTAAAGCAAGATGCTTACAGCAGTGAATATTTGAATAGTTTAACCATTATAAAATTATATGACTGCTAATCAACGGCTTATATTTTATTATAAACATATTGATAAAATATTGTATAAATTCATTGATACGACAGTTTTTTTTTCGATAGGAAAAAAAAATTATAATGCATTTGAACAGCAGCCCCGACGGTCAAAAATAGGAAGAAGACAAATATATAGTACAAATGTAAATAAATAAAACCAAAAATATATTGCTTTCTCTTAGCCCTAATCAAATGTTCTGTATTAACCACTAGAAAAATATTTAAAAATACCCCCAATTTCCTTCATGGCAAAATCCTACTTAACATGCATGCCATTTTGCATTTTCAATATAAAATGCTTTGTGAAATTGCTATTTGTATTGATACAATACATTTCATTACAACCGGTCATAAATATGGTGACAGTTGCGTGAACCCTTTAAAAAATCACTAGCAAGATCAACATTGGGTTGAAGAGACCAAGAAAGATCCAACACTGTCCTGGAAGACCACATCCCTGTGGTTTAGCTTCAACCTTCATGAAATACACTGATCATAATAGTCCTTTAAACTTGTTTGGAGCTACTGGTGTGTTGAAGCAGAGCTGGAAACACTGGTGCTCAAGAAACATTGTTCTATTGTTGAAATTTTTGCCTCTTATTTTTTAAAATAATTAATGCTGTTTTAATATCTAACATGCATCATTGGCACTGTGTTATATTTAAGTATTATTATACTGAAATTATTTAACTTTTTTATTTTATTCATGTCTTTACCATGATGGGTAGAACTGTGGCCATCCAGTTGGAAGGTAGTTGGTTCGAGGCTCGCCAGTGACCTTCCTGGAAGGAGTTTGCACGTTGACCCTGTGCTTGAGTGGGTATCCTCCGGGTACTCCTGTTTCCCCCACAATCCCAAAAACATGCGGCAGGCTAATTGAATCTAAATTCCCCTAAGGTGTAAAGGTGCGTGTTGTCCTGCGATGGACTGGCGACCTGTCCAGGGTGTACCCCTGCCTCATGCCCAATGTGCACTGGAGATGGGCATGAGCAGACCTCCATGACCCGAAAGGGGAATGAGCGAGTTGGAAAATGAATGAATTAATGTTAGCCATGAAAAGAATGTGCAAAACTAACAATTTATAAAGTAGACATTCTAATTATGTGGAATTATTACAAAAATCTATTCAAATACATCCATAAATTATGTTTATAGTGTAAACTAGTTGTGATCCATGGTACAGTTACATTGTTCACACGGTTTTTGGAGTCATTAAAAAAAAAAAAAAATTAAAACTGAATGTTTTGTGAATGTGTTAGAACTACAGATATTCATTGAAGTATTGTTTTGATTATGAAGTGGCACCAATATGAAAGATTAGAAAGTTATCCAATATGTATCCTAGTACACATTTTATTAGCCAACCATTTGAGCAAATCATTTCTACTCTGCCCTCCTTACACGAATATAATTACAGCTGACATCACTTTTGTCCTTAAACAAGGTGTGAGAAATCAGTTTCTTGTGACCATTTAAGAAAGTCATTACCATTTTAGTAGTCACATGTTCATGAACAGAGGTGATCTACAGATCCAGAAACTGTTTGCATCTTCTGAATTGTTACGATCCATTCCACACACACTTTAAAAGGCAAATTCTGTACTTACAAAATTGTGTTGTGGTCACACAAATGCAGTCATTTCCTACTCCAAATCCCATTGCACACATAATAGAGTGACTCACTGCTCTTTAACCCAAACCATTTCAAAGCCAAATGGTCTCAGAGATGATACTGATCTAGATATAATTAAAAGTAAAAATAAAAATAAATCTATAAACACCAGCCAAACAGAAAATAGTTTAAAACTGATTTAATTTCAGTTTTGACACAGAACAGATGGAATCTATGCATCTGCAATGGTGACCTCCACTTCGACTCCAGGCTCAATGCTGATGCTGGTGATCTGTTTTACAATCTCAGAGGGGCTGTGCAGATCGATCAGGCGCTTATGAATTCGCATCTGAAACCGATCCCAAGTCTTGGAACCCTCACCGCAGGGAGTCTTGCGGGTGGTGATACGCAGAGTCTGCAAGATAGAAATAATTCAAAAATTCACATAGACGCAACAGAGCAATGGTTGTACCAAAGACTTTTACATGTGCGCTCACGTAGCATTTGAAGGATGCATCTGGGCACAGATAATTGAAATGTGGGTGGGGACAAGGGTGCTGAGTCACAGCTTATTCTACGATGAAACTTTAAGACAACTCTACTACAAAAATAAAGGTTTTAAACGATCAATGACTGTTTGAGCGCTGGTCTCTTTTGTTCAATGCAAACAACTCCAGTAATAAAAAGGACAAGGTGGTTGTAAAACGACCAGAAATTAAATTGAAGCCACAAACTTTAAGACACATTACCTCACTAACGTGGTTTTAAAGACTCAATTTTTCTTAATTTTAATATTTATTCACCCCCAGTTAAAGTCAATTTGGAGACATAAAAGAAATGTTCAGAGGATTCAATTTGGTCTAATTGACATTGTTAATAATGTCTAAAAACTAATAAAAAGGAATGGATGGATGTCACATAAAGGAGTCCTCAATGACCCAGCATACAGGTTGTCCACATGTTTGGCAACTTTCTTTAAAGACAACCAATTTATTTATTTCATGCCAGTTTGAGCGTAATAACATTTAAATATACATGAAACACAAATGTTTAATTTGGAGGTCTATTGCAATTCGTTATTAGTGATTTCGTGGCAAGCATAAAACCTACACACGTTGCAGGGGCTTGACACCAGTGCCACAGATCAGCATCAATCTGTATTCTCTGTGGGAGAGCAAGATGTCGAATCGCTCTGTTAAAGCTGCTGCAACTCAATGCTATTGTTTGAGTATCTTGGGCTAGACAATAATTCAGTAACATGCATTGCATAAGATGAGGCAGTACCCTGCCAAGATCATTTCGCAAAGAGAAATCATTGAGTGAAGCACGAATATGACAGGATTAGTTTGTCTGGCAGAGGAATTTGCACAGATACACACATCGTGCAGGAACAGATTGGTTTCACCATGAAGTGTTCATATAAATGATAGAAACGCAATCAGTAAAACACTAATATAATATAGTGGTGCTAAAAGCGCATACTTTATGTGGAAATGAAGCAAAAACGCATGTCTCCGCACATTCTATGGAAGCAGCACAGAATTTGCATATTACGCTAAAGATTAAAATCGATTTTCATTCAAGCACATTGATGTACACTAATGTGTTAAGTTAACCAATAGAAATTACTTGGTGACTTAGACCCTTCAAACGATACTATGTATCGCCTTTTTAATCAAACTCAAATCTAGGGCTCTTTAAAGACCCATGACCACCCTGATGAAAAGATTTAAGGTTAATCAGTGTGAAGGCAGCTCCTCACCTTGGTTGGCATTCGCACTGGTCCCTTCACCTTAAGGTTCTTCTCCTTGGCACCCCGGATCAAGTCAGCACACACTGTAAAACAGAGACATGTTGATGTCCCAATTCACAAACCAGCCTCCAAGAGCAGGCGAACCTTGGCTCAGCATAGCGTAATAATGTACTCATGGTAAAGTCATTCAATGCTTTCTCCTCACTGCCATCAAACCAGAATACAACATGAGAAGCAACATACCTTTTTCCAGAGACTTGACATTGCGACTGGTCAGAGTGATGCGGATGCGGTGAATGGCCACCTCAGCCTCTACTGGGGCTTTACCGGTGTCTTTGAAAGCCTGTGAAAACACACACGCAATGACTCACTCATATTAAATAAGTGTATACAACAGAACCAGCGGCCACGAGGTCTGAGTGAAAAACAATGTGCAGACTGGGCATGAGGATTCAGAAAAGACAATCTTGTATGAATGCTACATTCCAAACATTAACTTACAATTTCAGAATATGGCTTTTAAGTTTGAAAAAAAAAAATGCCAGGTCACATTTAAGTTTGATTGATAAGAGAAATAAACCGGCTTAAGTTCTTAATATGATCCTTTATGAATAATAACATTATAAACTTGCATTACGAAAACACGGAAGCACTTCTTACTAACGTTATACAGACTTCGCGTCCAAGGAGCGCGCGGGAACAAATGGTGTTCTCATAAAAGACGTTGAAATACCGAGTAATCATGACAATGGAATTTTATGCAATAACAAAGGAAGAGGTAATTTTATGTAATTAACGACTAATTACCATTGTTGCTTATTCCTGACCGACTTATTCGTTACAAAGGATGAACAGCGGTGAGCCAGGAAATGCCGTCGGAACGCTCACGAGTTCTCTTCGGAAAGGAACGGGAAATGGCCTATGCGGACTTTTATAGACAGCATCCGGGTACTCTCTGATACGGAGCCCCTAAAGGGTCATGGTGGTAGGAGAAAAAAGTGGATGTTAGAAAAAATACAAACGGGGAAAAATAAAGGGTATGGAGGAAAAAAAATAGGGTAGAAAATAAATCTATCCGTACTACGAAGCTCCGTACTCTCCTACAGTAACAACGTCTTTAACGTCATCACTTGCGCAGAAATAAAGATGATCTCGCGAGACTTTCTAACGGAATATGACTTTTTTATACCGCTCTTTTGACTTATTAGACCTCAACGATATATGAAACAATGTTTTAACGACAGAGTAAAAAAAACTTACAATCATATGAACACACAAAATGACAAAATAGAATAATTAAGTACAAATAAACAGCAAGTATTACATTTATAGCAAAAATACAACTATTGAGTTACATTACTTAAACATATGCCTACGAGGCGAATATAATAAATGAAGTATTCTTTTCGATCCAACTGATTCTAAATATTTTGGCATTTAAATAGAATGTTCATCATTCATGTTTGTTGTAAAAAAAAATCCAGATTGTTTTATTGTTGTATGTATGAAGGTCCAAATGTTAATTATTTGCTCTGTTTAACTGTTAACAGTTTGAAGACAAAACTTTCTGTCAGAGTGAAATATATTAGTAGCAAGATCTTCAATTTCTTTTCTAAAAAAACCAGCTTCTAATTTCAATTTTTAAGTTTCCAGTGTCCTCACTCCTCAAGAAGATTTATAATTATTAGCAGCAGTTTGTAATGGAATTCAATCATAAGGTGATCATTGTTTCAACGTCAAATAAGTATTTAACATTACATGGTCCTGTTCATTCTCTCCTTAATACAGTGCCCCCTTTGCAGAAAAACACCCCCAGAGCATGATGTTTCCTGTGCTGAGTTTGTGAGTGTAAGTGGCTGTCCTTCTTGGATGCGTCCAAGTAGCCAAGTGAAAGGACAGCTGCCAGATGATGGGAGAGGGAAAGCAGTCTAGGGAATGGACCTAGAGAGTGGGTAATGGAATAGTCTGGGGTGCCATTGTAGTGCGGGAGAGTTTTCCAGGAATAGAATGTCTTAAAATGCATTATAGCCTAAAGATGGGTCAGTGCAAAAATACTTAAAAGAACCTGTCACAATAATACTGGCAGGATATAATTTGCAAAATGTTACCACCAACAACTGTTTGCCCAGCACTTCATACATTCTTGCTGATAAACCAAACCAGGCTGTTCATTGCATTCATGTGCTTGGTGTAAAGAAAGACAACAGACTGCAGCTGAAGTGAGTCCTTCATGTTTATTTATCACTTGGTACTGTGGACCAAACCTCTCCTCTCCTCACATAGCAGCAAAGGTCGTCAGGACAAACATAGAAGCACGCACCAGCAGCTGGCCTCCCAAACCAAACTACGAACAAGCACCTTGCTCTTTGGATGATGAGCAAGAAAATGAATGGTCAGCTCTAGTAGCAGCTTCTCATGAGGTTTCACATACACATTCATATATATTATTCTTAGGCTATACAAGTACAACAGTAGTTTGTAAAATACATCGGAGTAAAATATAGAGCAGGCCTTTCATTACAGAGTTACAAAACCACACACATAATTATGGCTGGAATGAGAACTCAATTCATAAAAATGTTAGGATGCTTCTTTTTGAATGAGATGAAAACTTGACTTTCAAAAGAAACTCTTTAACTCGCAAAAAAACAAACAACAAAAAAAAACAAAGTTTTAGACAGGGATGTTTCACTTTTCTCCACTAAATGAACTACACAGATAAAGGCACTTTATTTTTTACAGGTTTAATTGGAAACATATCTAAAAACAAAAAACTTTACTGTGGTGGAAATTGAATAAACCAGAATAAATCAGCTAGGCCGCTCCAAAAACAGCTTGAGCTGGTCATTCTGGAAGCAGACTAGCTGTTAAAGTGAGGTCTAAGAGGCATCTGACCTTGTGAAGAGATTGTAGAATACTTTGCAAATTCTGTTGTCCTCTGCAATCAATGTCCTCTACAAGACGGAGATATCCCAGACTCAAACAAGACCCATAGAAGGCATTTAGCTCATCATCTGTATGTTTTTAGCAATTTGATTCAGTATTTTTCTGATTCTTAACCATTCTTAGCTTCAATGATACCCCACAAGGTGGAGTTCTGTGGGGCCACAGTCTAAGGGACAATCACAGTCATAGCCATTTTGCGACAGTTGCTTCAACACCGGTGACCTTCCTGGAAGGAGTTTGCATGTTCTCCCCGTGCTTGTGTGGGTTTCCACCAGGTACTCCAGTTTCCCCCACAATCCCAAAAACATGCGGTTAGGTTAATTGAATAATCGAAATTACCCTTTACGTGGTGTGAATGTGTGAGTGAATGTTTCCCTGCGATGGATTGGCGAACTGTCCAAGGTGTACCGCCGCCTCTCGCCCAATGTGTACTGGAGATAGGCACCTGCAGACCCCCGTGACCCCAAAAATGAATTTAGGTTGTAAAATGAATGAATGAACGTTCTCTAATCTATTTAAAAGCAATACTGACATCCTCAAAACTTTCATTTGCTTCATACTGAGTCATCAAAAATCTCATACATCTGACCTCTCTAATCTGGTTGCTGAAGGATCTTCTATGTGTTTTCATTGTTCAGGTCAGTAGCAGCATGTAAATTCTGTACCAACATTCAAATTTAGTGCACAAAAGTGAAACACTGTGAACCATAAATATTATTAAGAATAAAAAATTGCCGTATTTGTGTATTGCTATGAACTTTTCCATCTAGTGTTGTATTTTCAACGATCCTTATCACAGGTCAGTATCTCCACTGACTTCTCCATTAGCAAACAAGCATTCGTCCTCTCATCTATAACACACATACATAACAGCAAGAAACAAGAGAAGAGTAGGTCTGTTGTACCGCCAGGGGCTGGAAACTGTCTTTTAGCAGCATTATCTGTCAGATTCAATGCAGGAGTGTTGCTCTTTCGCATCTTTGATGTGATTGTACCGATGACAAACAACAGGAGAGTTTAAGGAGTAATCCAACACAATGAATCAGCAGCAATATAAACATGTCCATTTAGCATCTAGTGCTGTGTCCCAATTCAGGCAGTGATTTCTAAGAACGTAGATGTCCACCAGGATGTGTCCCTCCAGGCGTTTAAGGGCTGAACAGAAAGGATGTTGAACAGCCAAGGTTATAAAATGCATTCTTTGGGACACAGAGAAGATCTGCCAAATCTGCATCTATTAAGTTCTTTTGGTTCAAATCTCATCTGAGAGAGACTAGAAATTGTATCATTTGTGCAATAATGCAAATGAAAGACAATGAGAGCAAAACACTGAAGTGTGCCAGTTAATACTGTGTCTATGCTTAAAACTGCCATAGTAAAGTGCCCACGACTCAGAAAGGTTTGTTTTATCAAACATATTTCACACATTTGTTATCTGAACCTGCCTAGAACAAGAGCATGTGTGGCAGAAACAAACGTGTTCGGCAAGCTCTCTGTAAATGGATCAATTTTATTATTGTACTCCAAATATCAAAAGATAATGAAAGTTGATGCATTAGGGGAAAGCATTTTTTTTATATAATAACTTAGATGAGTCTTAGAACACGTAGACGAAACACAATATGTGCTTTTGGCGGGAGAATGCTCTTTGGGAACGCAACTGGTCAAGACACTTCTGGTAGGTGATGATCCCGAACCACTTTGATGACACTTTGGCTCAGGAATTCTAGAAAGACTAAAACAACATTTCAGATGTTGTGCAAAGTAATCGGTATGTTGGTTAGTCATTATTGCCGCCCCATCATTAAGATAGAAAATCGCATTTTTGTTCGGGAAATGCGTTTCCATTGTAGTTTATGCAGATTATCTCTTATTGGAAAAAGTTTATCCTACATTATCAAAATACATTTGAACCTTGGCTTTTCTATCCAGGGTTTTTTATAAAATAGGTGAATGGAAACGCAGCTAGTAACAACAGTAAACATCATTACTTTATGTAACGTAATTCAATTCAGTTTAATGTGCCACATCTACACTGATGATTGGCCGCAATAAAGTTGTGAGAGTTTGGTTGGCACTGTTTTCTAAAATTCACGTTTGACAAATTACCTACTTTCAACAACCTCTTTTTTATTAAGCTGTTTGAAGTCATTTCCATTATATGGAACACAGTAAAACCTGACACACAAAGTGCTGCTGTGCAACCTTAAGCTTTGGACAATTGTTTGTTTAAATTGAGTTAGATAGACTCTGTTTAAGTGCTTGTAAAAACATTTGGATGTTAAAGAAGTAGCAGCATCTCCTGATGGAGATATTAATGTCCTACTGTATGAAGAAAGTATGAGACAATTGTCCAAATTGAACAGCTGATTAATGGTGTGAAAGTAATACATGAATACACAGACAAACGATGTGTAGCTCAGTGTGAGCTGAGGCTGTTGTTCACACGGAAATCCTTCATCTGTGCTCATCGTAAGCATTTTGAGCTTGAGCTCCTGCAGTCACGAAGCTTCACTGATCTTCATAACTGACTGGTTTTAACCACCCAACAAAAACAAACACAAATCATTTAAAAAAATGATTTGATGTTTTGTGTGATGGATCTCACTGGTTCCATGGTTATTCTCTAGGAATAAAAAAACAGCGATAAACGTAGCCCACAGCAATATGAACCTTCCTCGCGAGAGAACAACCAAACATAAGTCGAGTATTCAGCCTTCAAGTGTGTGAGTGGGTATTTACATGTGAGATTTGATTAATGGCTAAGTGGATAAACGTATATGCACCACACTGGTAATTGGTTTGGTGAGCACTGGGGTTACTGGAAGGCTTGGTGGAAGCGAGGCAGGGTGGTGGTTGTGTTTAGAGAGGCTGGGTGTGTATGTGCATTGGTTTGAGACAGCGTGTGTGAATGTGTGAGCGTGTGAAGGAGGCTAAGAGGCTCTGGTGTGTCTTGAAGGGGTGTGGCCAGAATCCCCTCCTCTTGGCTGCAAGCCACTCCCAAAGTAGACCCAGTCCCTTGATTATAAGGCAGGAAATTAAAGAGTGGAGACAGAAAATCCAGAGAGGATGCTGTCTCCGCAGGCACTGTTACAGAGTAGCTTAGCTTAGGTGTGTCTTCCGCTTGCAGCTCTAAGAGGTAACTTTCAAGCTCCGCCCTCAAAGGTGGCGGAGGTGAACAAGAGGGATGATCTACTGGATACCTTAGACTGAGCGCATCTGATGCTGGCGATGTTTGTGACTCCATCAAATCTACAGGCTCTACCTTCACCCTCAGAAGCTCACGAGCATGGCTTTTCTTAACGTGACGTGTAAGATGGTCCTTACGCCCGAAGCGCTGAGCGCAGTACTGGCAGAGGAAGTCTTTTCGACCGGTGTGCACTACTAAGTGACGTCTCACATCTTTACGGGTGTAAAAGCGTCTTTCACAGTGCTCACACTGATGCCGCTTTTCTTTTGTTGTGCTGGCACTTTTTCCAGCGTGCCCACGAAGGTGTTCAAGCAACAGAGGAGTGCTCGGATAGCACTGCAGGCACACCTGGCAAGTGAGGTCCCCACGGTGTGCCGCGTGAAGAGCTTGGTGTCTTCTAAAGCCTAGTTTGGTGTTGTAGTTCTTGCCGCATTCTGTACAGCTAAAAGCCTCCTTGTTGGGGTTGTGTGTGTTGAGGTGGTTCTTAAGGTGATCCTTACGATGGAACATCTTCTCGCAGTAGCTGCATTTATGTGTCTTCTCTGGCGAATGGGTGGCCATGTGTCTGTGAAAACAAAAGAAAAGTTTGTTTACGATAACCGTGACAGAAAGGCTGTAACATTTGAGGTTTTTTGATACGAGGTGAGATTTGACAGGAAAGTTTAGGTGAGATGCACATCCACAGTTCACTGATCCACAAATGTTTAGGTGGCCAGTTTTTTCTGATTATGAAACCACCTGTACAAGAACAGACCGAGCCAGTAAGAGTAAGATGCATTGAAGGCCTGACACTGATGAAATGCTCTTACCGTAAGAGTTTATACTTGGAGACGAAGGCTTTGGTGCAGTCAGCATGTGTGCAGTGGTAAGGCCGTTCCCCTGTATGTGAGTATGAATGTACCTTCAGCTTCTCCAAACTGTTGAAGGCCTTCTCACACAGCTGACACAAAAAGTTCTTCCTCATTTTGCCCTCTAATCTCCTCTTCCTCACTCGACAATGTTCTGCCGCAGAGGGGCACTCATTAGGAGATACTGTTGCCATGCGAGTTAGCAACAGCAAGCCATTAGGTGGACACGTGTGATCCGTCCCAGCACAGACAGTGCAAGAAAGCTAGAATCTTCAGAATAGCAGAGACACAAGGCCCTGAAAACATAAATGAAAAGAGTTATGGGGTGTGCCCTGATGCTAGAAAATAAAATTGTTTACACTTTTCACCAAATAACTTCTTGAAGCATTTTCAGCCTGACTATTTTCTACTGCTAATGTAACCGACTTGAGTTAACAAATCTGTAAATAGCATTATTTCATATTTCATTCATTCATTTTCCAACTTGCTCACACCCTGGACAGGTCGCCAGTGCAACATTCATTCACACCTAAGGGGAATTTAGATTATTCAATTAACCTAACTGCATGTTTTGGGGATCCCAAAGGAAACCCATAAAAGCACAGGGAGAACATGCAAACTCTTTCCAGAAAGGTCACCGGCGACAACCTTCTAACTGGAAGGCCACAGTCCTACTCACTGCTCCACCATGCCGCCCACTTCATATTTCAGTTAGTAAAAATAATATGTTTTATTATTGCTTATACTAAAAATAACTAGTTAATCTAAATAATCTGCTATATCAAAGTAGCCGGAAAGCAGAACCAATCAGTTATTAGAACAGTTTGGTTATGCGATACTGCTGGTATAACACAAGGGTTAATCGAGCTGTATTTGATTAAATTACAAACATATGAACCAATGAAAGACTGAATATTGCAAAGACACCATTTGATTGGCCCCCATTAACATGTTTTGTTTAAAATGTAATATTCCCCATTATACAAACTATAATATATAAGAAAAGCACAAAAAAAGTTATTACGAACTTGACTTTACATTTACATTTATGCATTTAGCAGATGCGTTAATCCAAAGTCTCTAACTCCAGTGTTTTACATTATTAATTATCTCTTGCTTCGATTGAAAGTCCAACTTGGGACTTGAGTTTTCTTGAGTATAGATATGTAATCCTCCATTTGAAAATTAGGTTGAACAAAATGGCTGCACATGGCTATTTACTGTCTACTAAATAATTAACTTTATCTCAATATGCAAATTTTTTGACAAGGACCTGTATACAGGTCACTCAGCTTCGCGTCAAGTGGTTCTTTGTCTCCACCTTGTGTGTTAAAAAAGCCAAAACCATGATTGACCATTGAGTATACTTTGAGTTTTACGTATACGGCTTTTATTAACATTTTAACAAATTAATGGTTTTATACACCATTTGGAGTTGGTATTGTGATCCTAAAGAGAAAATCACATCACACAATTTTGCACAATCAATACATCGTTAAAGGGATGCAAATGCATTTTATTTTTTAAAGTGAACTGAATGAGCACTGAATAGCATGTTTCCCATATCATTCCTCTATCTGCAAAAACAATGAGTTCAGCTGATACCAAACAGCTCGATTTTGGTCTCATCTGACAACACTTTTACCCAGTTCTCCTTTGAATCATTCAAATGTTAAAGCATCCACGACAGTATTTGTTGTGTGTTGTCATTTGTGAGCTAACGTTAACTAACTAAAATTTTAATATTTAAAAATTGTAAAACTTCAGTTCCATTGACTTATTACAGCCATACATATTAATAATAATTTTAACATTTTTTTGTTGGCAAATGACCTTGGCATAAACAGGATAATCAATGCTCAGCCATGCATTATACTTTGTGCTGAGGCAACCACCCTGGTTGGGTAGTTATTCACCCTCCCCTGCGTCATGCATTAGAACTGTATAATGTAGGGCTGAGTGTTGGTTATCCCTTACTCATGCAGGTGTTGCATTTTTGTAAAATAATAATAATGACACTGACCATCACGTCCTGCATATTCAAGTGCTAGATTTGGTTATTGATTTAAATCAAGCTTGTCTCACACGCCTGGCTGAGCCCCCGTCGATAGCTACAGTACAGCATGATTTATAACTCCGCTCCCCAATAATAACTCTATGGAAATGAAAAAAAACTTTATAAAGCAATTTTCACATAAATTGCGTTATTTACTGAAACAAATTTTTTATGATCTGTCCAGTGGACACAGTTCAAGAGTTTAATACGCCCCATCCCCCCAAAAAAAGCATGATTGACAGATATAATTGACGGCTGTACTGAACTGATCCAACCAACTGCTGTGATCACATCGTGAGAAAGAAAATTTCTGCTGCCAACAATCAAAATCAGAGAAGTTGTTCTCAAATTCTTGTATCTGCTACAAAATTAATTGCATATAACAGGGTGCGTGCGTTTGAGCAGGAGACTGAAGGCAGAGCTCTGAAACCATGCCTCCACCCTCCTTATCAGGAGTATGCGTGTGCGCATGTGCACCCTCTCTCTGTCTGTCAGGGACGTTCAAATCATGCTCATAGTGGCCCAATGGCCCAATGATGCCAGTGTCACGTCAACCAACCTTTGGCCTTCCCATTGCAGTGCGTGATACAGGCTCTATGTCAAAGGATGGCGACAGAGACATTAAAATACAGGCTTCTATTTAAGACAAGAACCTGGCGCCCTTCACCATCCATCATTACCTTCTCTGAAGCAAATCTTGCCAGGTTCTGCACGTCCTCTACGTTTGGGTCTTATTGCGATCCCGCGACACTGACAAGCAAAACTTTCTGACAGTTAAGTGCAATGTTTTGAACGCTTTTAAATGCGAAGCGGATTACAAACTCCGCCTAAAGTTAAAATAAATAGAAATAATTCGTGTAGATAAAACCACAAAGGAGCTTTAATTAGTTTCTCCAGTTTCTCGTGTAAACAGCGAATATACGAATAAAAGTTGCATTTCAGGTATTCTGATAAGCAAAGGCAGGCGATCGCTTCACTTGTTGCACTGACATTCTGAGAAAAATAAAGAAAAAATGTACAAACCCGATTATAAACTTTATGGGCAAAACACAGGTTTCTGGTTTATTGACAGAGTCTGCACGCAACCTGACATGACAGAAACGCCAGATTTATCTTACTTTTTCTGTCTAAAGCCATTTATCCTCGCTTCTCTCTTGGGCTGAACACTGGCCCTGATTAACACAAAACTTTTTCTAGCGCTCCCCTCTCCCATAATTTGAACAACGCCGATATTTTAATTAAAGTACAGCGTAATAATATGATTAACAAGCATAAATCTTACCGTGGGAGTATTGACATCCTTTTGCTGGTACTTTTCTAGACTTTCAACTATCTCCAGGATTTTTATAAATTTTTTTCTCATATTTTTTGCTGGACGCGGCGGGCCTGAAAATTGTTTGCTTTCCCCTCTTTCCAGCAGCCATTGTGTATGCGCTGCGGTGCAACCAATCATGAACGAGCCACGCCTACTGCCGGTGCCTTCTCGTGCTTGTGATTTGTGTAATTAATTGTAATTTTAAAAAAGGACGTCATAGGGACACCCCTTTATAAAATAAAATAAATAAAAGCCCTTTTTAATATTTCTGTCAATCGGTATAACTTATTTTTTTATATTTGTTTAGTCAACGTTCTATGTCCTATTGGCTGTACGAGGTGACAGTTCGCGCAACAGTTGGCCTTGACGCAGACTGTCAAAGAATCTTATTCGCCGTTGGGCTATCAATCCCCGTAAAGTTAGGTTTCGCTATGTTGTGACACGCGCTGGTCTGAAACTACGTGAGTGAAGGTTGCGCGCGCGTTGTAAGTTACTATTTACTTTCTTTTTTTAATGAATCCTTCTTAGGAAGTATGACGTATTTATGTTGTGCTTGAATACACGTTTCTGTTTCTTGTCTTGTTATTATCTGTTATTTTGACAAAACACTTGAATGATGGGGGTAGACAACACTTGACAATAGAATGGGGCTATTGATGGTTTTGTACATGGCTCTTACGTCTTTCTATTTAAGCCACTTGAGTGTCGAGCCCTGACTATTGACTGTTGTCATGCAGCAGTCTTGCAGGGAATCATGGATGCCTCCTCCAAACTCTACCAGTCCAGCTTAGAGACACAGGCTCTTCATCATGTCCGGGGTCTTCTCTGGGGTCTGGGGAGCACCCCTCTTTTTTGGTGTATGCATTCTGCAGAACATGTCCTAGTCCCCTCTCGACCCGGAGTATAGAGCAGGAATAGTGACATCATCGCGTCCGCCATATTTCCAGGGAGACGTCACGCCACCGTTACTCGTTAAACAGAGCGACTCCTACCGAGAGGAACGAAAACTGACCGAATTACTGTAGTTTTCTGTTAGTAATAGTTTTATTTTCTAAATTTTGAAATCAGTTAAAAAAGGTAAATATCACAGAAGCTGCTAAGCAGCCTTATTTTGATAAATAGAAATAAATCAATTATATTAACTTATCAATAAAACAAAAATCACGAATGGACGAGACACCCAATGGCACTACCAACTTTTATGTATCCTGCTATTTTTATTACCTTATTTTTGGAATAAGTGCATACACTTGGCAGCAGTTCAAAGGCGTCAAATCACCTACTGACTTACAAAGATGCAAACTGTCAGATAATTGTTTGAATGTGGTCATATATGCTGTTGGCATGTATAAATACAAAATAGTGGTTCAAGTAAATAATTGGTGTTTAATAAATTGTATTTAAGCAAAGCGGGACTCCTAGTGGAAACCAAGGTTACAAACAAAATAGCTGCTGCAGCTGCACCAAATCTAACCAGAAGTGACGTCACCAACTCTGACCCTATTGGTTCTACCCACCTCAAAATTCTTTGCCTTTTCACTCGTTCTTTACCACAACAAATAACATATCAGGCACAATTTTAAAGTGCATTTTAATCAATAATAAATTTCAAAACAATACCCGCTAATGTCCTCTTTTTTGCATCAATGAACGTAATGTTGCAGTCCGAAAAGCTGTAAATGATCCTTTTTGCTTCTAGGTTGATTTTCCCAGCTGTACAGGCGATAGAAACTCGCCTGACCAATCACAATCCAGCTATTCCAGCATAACTATGAATTGTTGAACAATTTTCGTGGATGCAAACAACGTATTGTATGACAAAAAATACAAGCACTACATAGACAATGGCCTTGTGGAATCTGTCGAGGAGAATTTCATGACAAGGAGACCATTTATTGTGACGTGTGTTTTATTCACAAAACCACTCAAACAGTTGTCTTGTGTGTATCTCACTCTAACGTATCTCTGGGTGCACTCTACATTGATTACATGATGTTGCCCCTAGTGGATGGGTGACATACATAACATATTCATTGCTCTGACAGAGAATTGCTGAGGAGCAACCCACTAGGAAGTGTTAATGTGCCTTGGCTGATTATAGATTTAAGGGCAATTATCTGTAAAATAAACTGTCACATTTTAAACAATGTTTTGAATCCTGATAGGTATAGCCACACTATTTAAAAATATTTTTTTTTGCATTATTTAGATGTATAAATGCCCCAGATACGCTTACCGGTATGTGTCACAAGTACCTTGTGCAAATAAAACAAAATTGCATCATGTTTGATATGAAATGTCTATGGTATATTACAGGCAAATTACAGCATCCAGTGTTGGGCAACCACTCAAGCACCGGTGAACAAGTCTTCTGATAAAGCATTGTAAAGAAAGAAAAAAAAACTTGCTGTAAAAAAAACAAACATGTAAACGTACAGGAATTTTGTACGGCATAAGAGACTGGATCTGTTCCTCCTGTGACCTAAGCTCTGTGCTATTCCAGCTCCAGTGATACAGATGCTACTGGAGAACAATGGCAAAAAAGTCAAATGCACAGAGATTACGAAACTTGGACACCAACCCATGCATAGAGGTAAGTCAATGTATAACATAATTTTCTGCAACATGTGGCATTCAAATGAAGCTTTTAGAAGCATTACTACTCGCCGTGGCTCAGCTTAGCTCTACACGCCACAGTTCTACTTTGTTTCTATTGTTACTACCCCTACCATTAATGGGGTACAACACCCTTAAACTTTTTATCAGAGACAACAGCATTCATACATTGGTCTCTGTCTGCTCTAACCTGTACAATTGACTTTATTTTAAACATTCATTTCTTGTTTCAAAAGCAAAGTTACATTAAAAGGTCCAAACAATGCAAAAACATCACACATGAGAAATTATCCAATTCACGAGTGGTTAACTGAATGTGGTTAAACAGCCAAAATATGCTTAAAAGTATTGTTTTGATTTGACACACACGAAGCATTGCTTTTTTGAAGAAGGATTTTTGTGCATTTTCATTTTATGGGAAAAAGGCAGCATTCTTATACTTGATCAGGTAAACGTGTTCTCTGAAGCACAGACTCTCTGTCATTGAAATGAAAAAATGAGAGTGTTGCCTCAGTACAAAAAAGCACTAAAACCTATCCCAAGTTACTAAAAGTCTCCAGATGATGTCATTGTCTTGTTTCCGTAAAAGCCATGTGACATTTGTGAAATACGTCCCCGCCCCTCAAACTTTAGTGGTTTGTTTTGATGAGCGCTTACAAGGCGGTTTGCAGTAATAAACCTGGCAGCACTGAGGGACTAGAAAAGATGACTAGATTTGATGCAAAAATCTGAAAAGTCTAAAAAGTCGCTATATCTAGAGACAAAGTCGCTAAGTTGACAACAGTGCTTGAAAAAAAGGAGCAGCAGTTAGTATACGTCTACTTTCACACAAAGCAGACTGAGACTTTTGGATGTTGTGGCTAGGTTTTATACCAAACACTGTGTTGAAGCTTCCTGAGAGAAAGTGGGAGGAATGCTCTTTTGATGCATTATAAAGCATCTTTCTCTATGTGTGCTTTGCAGGAGGCTGACAATTCTCAGAGATGTTTGGATGCACACAACTACAATAAAGATATGTGCTCAGAACACTTCAACAATTATAAATCCTGCCGCGAGTACTGGGTACGTCTTTTTTTTTTTGAGGGCTGCTTTTATTAATTAACATATGATTATGTGTTGTATAAAATACATATAACTGTATCTTTGGAAACCAAAGCTGCATCAAATGCTGTGGTTGCTTTTTGTTGATCCACCAGTTTTAATTGAAAATGTAATTTTAATATTTCTTAGTTAATAATTTCACGCTTACTGATTGTGACTAAACACACAATGCCATTAATAATATAATAATGATAGCCTTTGTGTAACTGTTAAGAAAATTCAATCACATCTTCATTGTACATTTTTTTCCAGCAGAGGTCACAATTTTGAAATAATGTGAGTAACACATGAGTGTGCTTATGTCCAGTCTCTGTAATGCAGGGGTCTCAAACTCAGTTCCTGGAGAGCCACAGCCACAGAGTTTACTTCCAACCCTCCTCAGCGAGATCCACACCTGAAGCTTAAAAATAGCCTGAAGGACCTAACCAGCTGCATCAGGTGTGTTTAGTTGGGGTTGGAGCTAAACTGTGCAGGGCTGTGGCCCTTCAGGAACTGATGTATCGTAATGAGAATAATTAAAGTTTAATCTAAATTACTGCGTTTATTAATTAACAATATTGTACTCAAATAGAAATCAAATCTGTACTTTAGTTGTTTGACAAATAATTAAAAAGAAAAGGAATTGAGAAGTAAAATAAGATTAAAGTTACCTTTAAAAATTTGTTAAAGGTGCTGTATGCATTTTTTTTTAAAGCAAATCTGTTGCCTGGTCAGACTATGTGAACAGACGTGTGTTGTTGTAGTCAACTATATTAAGTCAACTCAACTTAATATTTAAACACAAAAAAAGGCAGTGGGCATTTTGCATGCCTGCTAGCCTTCTTGGTAGTTAGTTTCTTGGGCTCCCTCTCAAGAATCAACCACCTGGGGTGATCGTCCAAACGTCACCAGAGTGCAACAAGGGGTGCTGGGAGAGTTCTTCGGGTGTGGCTGCAGATGGATTTTGCATCTAATTTAACTAAAAAACTCCTGGAACTGTAACCTCGCCGTGGTGAAGGGATTTGATTGCCCAAATAATCTTAGGAGCTTTACCCCTACATGTTCCTGGGTCTTCCAAGGTGAACAAGGTGGCAGACCAGACAAAGAGCTGTTCAAAACCCTTACTCAATTCCATCCTAAAGAGAGATGTGCGGTTGGGGCTCGCATACCAATGCACACACCTTACCCCATGCCGTAAGTAGTCAGGGTGGTGTGGATTGAGTGACAGTTGACAGGGATTGTAGGGATCACTCTTAAGACACAGAATCTAGTGTAGACTTGGAATTTCGCCCTGCAGGTGCAGTGGTAGAAAGAAACTGAGTTTGTGAAGGAGGCAGAGGGGTACCTGTACTCTGAAACCCAATCTTTTTAGAGGGTCTGGACTCTCTACTACTGTAGAGTTTCCAGAGTTGTGAGATGTTAAGGGCTAGTGTAGGCTTTCTTATAGTCCCCTAGCTAAGTTGCCATTTGTAGGAGAACTTTCTTGGGGTCTTTTATGTGCATGTTTTGGACGAGAGATGAAGAGAGGAGTGGAGTTGTTAATTGGTCACCACCTGGTGTTAAGTTGGTTCCAATGTTGGTGGAGGAAGCTGAAGACATTAAGTCTGAATGGGCCAGGTTCTCTCACCTCAACCTGAGGGCGGACACTGGGTGTAAGGGAGTCTGTCAAGCTTAACTCCTTTTAAGTTTGGCAGGCTGATGGGTTCCAGCTGTAGAGGTGAAAATTTGAGTATTGGAGGAGTTCAGCAAGGCCTTGGAGAGTAAATATCAGAGATTAAAAAAGATTCAGTGCCCTGCCAATGCTGTCTAAAGCTGATGGGGCAGCAGTTGACCTTAAATGGGGCACCAGAAGATGTATTCTAACTACTGGGATAACCCTCCATCTATGCAGGGTACTGGAGACAAGAATCTGGCCAATAGCATAAGTTTGGATTTGGGAGGAACAAAGTGGTTTTCAAACAGATCATAGAACATTAGATCTCTGCCCTCTACAGGATGATGAAGGGCTCATGAAAGCTGAAAGTTTGCCCAACTATTCGACTGTGTCCCTCAGTGGGTACTGTAGGTGTATTGAAAGCTCTGTAAGGGCTGTCCGGCCCTTGACTAACCAGAGCAAGGGGCTTGCTTTGCATTGCTGACAATAATTTAGACAAGACATCTTTGAAATCTTCATCTATGGCTGAACCATATCATTGGGTCATCTGAGTGGCCCTTAAAGGGTACTGCCTATTTTTAGGGTAACCCTCCCTGAAAGATCCATTTAGGACAGAGCTGTGTAATGACTTTAAAAAGGGTTAAAATTCACAGGCCAATATCCAGATGTTGGTTTGACGGTAAGAATGTCTTGGACATAATATACTTGGATAAGTGGCCAGCACATTATAGGGTGTAGTTAATGATACTGAAGCAAACTCTACATAGCTGCCCACATAACAAACATTGTGTGTTTTATTTCCTGCCCTCAGCATCAGATAGTGATACAGCGGAGACGAGGTGGAATCAAGCCAGAAATGCCAAACGCAGAGGAGAGAGCGCAGATCATTGCAGCCCTCAATGGAAAGCCATATTGACTCCACCAGTGTTTATTTCTGTGGCTGATATAAACTAAAGCATTCTGGCTTGTTCTTGTGTGATTTCATGCAATGTGTAAATAAAATTGTCTATTTGTGAATAAAAGGAAAGGTTCTCTTTTGAAGGTGAGCAGCAGTAAGCATATAATATAGAAAACCAGCTTCCACTTATGCTGCTGTTGTTTTTTTTACCTTTGGCATTATATGACCTTATTGTCCAAATCAGTCAGCTACCACAAGTTGATTATTTAAGGGGGCTAGATGTCTAAAACCATCTTTAGTGCCTCTGGAGTAAGTGGAGCTCAAATGCACTGAATTTGATTCATTTTGTAAAGGATCTTCAGGCACTCTCTCGTCGATGAAACCTGCCGACCCAATCCAGGCAGACCCAAGTGTTAATTGTTCAGTTAGAGCACAAAGGCACTAAGTCTTTTTTTGAAAGCTCAGCACCTATGAAAGGCTGATTCTGAGCAAAGACAGGCTCACTGGTAATCAGACTTGTTTGGTAAGGGCCCGCTCCATTAAGGTGTTGCTACTTCGTTTAATAGAAGCTGGCAGACATTTATAAAGCTATAGGTTGAATGTAATAGCTTTGTCTCTTGTACAATGCTGAGTGATGGCTGCCACTGAGAATGGAGGTGGGGGGGATTTCTACGGTGCATTTCATAAATGTTGCTCTATGGAAAGAGTCTTAAACTTGTGGCCCAGGGGTCACTTACAATGCAGGCTGCACATTTTCCTCATTCTCACAACCATAATTTTCCCTGGACAATGGATTCATTTGAATCTGTTCTCAACACTAGTGCAAGATAGAGACGCAGTTTCTAAACGGTTTCACTACCAACCTTGATTTTAATGTCACTGGCGCAAAGGTTTCATAAAGCATGTGCTTCTATGGAATGAATGAAGCTGTTGTATCACATTAGCGGTGTAACACTAGCTAGCTGTTGATAAAGGCAGTGAGCAACGCCCTACAATCTGAAACTGCAGTAACATCACTTTTATTTATAACGTAAATCTTTAAACATCACTCTAATTAAAATTAATTTTTCGACTGAGACTTGAATTTGCTTGAAAACAAATAATTTTTCCAGGCCACAATTAAAATCATTAAAATTATATCAACATTAATATACAGAGCTTTTGGATGACAGTTATATGAGATTGTAATAATTTAATTAGTAATAGTTCCCCATGTGGTTGACTGGAGTCAATATCAGCAATATATAACAATATACATGTTATTTCCATGTGGTATTATTCATTAGTAAACTATAAACTAATTTTTTGCTGTTTTCAAGCTCCGCCCCAGTTTCAAAGGAAACAAGGACTATAATCCACTTTAGTGATCCATTTCTATTGGATGATTTTGTTTATTTTTGTTATTCTTTATTTAAACAGTTACAAATAACACAAAATCTACATCAGAGTTTTCATGCGACATATATTAAAAATGTTTAAAAATTAATAAAAGCATGATTTTTCTACAGAACAACACCATCAGTAATCATTGGATCCTTAGCACAAAACTCTGGTTACATATAAATGAAACCATTGTGTCGGCCCTTATTTACGGTTGTGATACAGACAGAACATTAATTTTCAAATATAATTATAACTATAAGCATGTGTTTTTCACTAAGACTGAAATTTTCTTAAATTTGTCCAAATGTTTTCATTTAAAAAAAAAGACTAAGTGGCAATACTGTGTGTTTGGAGATTACTCCCCAGGAAACACATAACCTTTTCCTAACGCTATAGCTTCTGATTCTCGTTTGGTTATTTTATTTTATTGGCAGAACATTTCTTTTTTCCCAGTTCTTTGCTTAGATTTATTCTCAGGTAAAGTGGTGAAAACTTGATAAATAATTTTGTAAATTCTTCGAAGATATTAATGTAAACGAATCAACGGTGAAAGGTACAAATACAATTACAAGCAATGCCATAATTAACACAGCTTTATTAAAACGGAGAGAATAACACGCTGAATTGTGTTTGAGTGAAACAGCCTTCTACATCTTCATCAGCATGGTTTCAGATTAAGTGCAAGTAGCTTAAAATACTGAAGGTCTGCAGCTATTCATTAAAATGATAAAAATTTTGGTTAAAACCAGTGTTTAAGTGCAAACAGGTTAAGGCACTGCTTTAACTATCTTCATTCTTAGTTAATGTTTACTATGCTCCCACCCAGTCCTCATAGAAGCAAGGTTTAACACCGGAGTCTCCTGCCCTTCAATGCTGGAATTAATAAATCACTCTTTTTTCCCATGACCTTTGAACGTAGCCATACAGTTGAAAGCTCCAAGATATTCGCCGAGCAGCACACCCAGTTTGGTTGGTAAAAGACTGAGGGGGAACAAAAGCAATTGTTAACAGTCAAACTTTTGATTTAAAAAAATGTGTTAACATGCCGTACAGAAATGATATATTATTTTCAATGAAAAATTAAAAAGTTAATGTTATCTTTCAGCCTTTGTTTGAAAGCAGAGCAGCTGGAAGATTCGCTAATACATTGCAGTGGTCAAAGCTGGTTGTCAGGCTGGAATTGTTGATTTCATTAGGAATTTGGAAGATGAACCAGTTGAGAGAAGATATCCCAGCTTACAGCTTTAATGTGGCTGAGGTCTGTGTACATTTGAGATGTTTCACCATCTGGCTTTCAAAAGCAAATAAACTATTTTTGCTATAATCGATAAATCAAGTGAAGGTTTTCTTAAAAACTAGCAGTTTGCATTGTAAAATGGCCATATTAACTGAAACGGCTTTGCCAAACCTATAGTTCAATTCATATACTGTACAACTAATCAATGAGATGCATTGCAGATGATTGCTAATATTATTATCACCAGCTCTATATTATTTTCGAGTTTCTTAGATCAGTGGTAGGGGTTGTGAGACATTGAATGGGGGTCGCAAGATCTTTTGGAGAAATCCAAAACTATTTTTCAACTAAAAAATCTCAGAGTCGCGGTCTCCCATTGTGCTCACCGATCTCTTTAGCTAAGGTGTTTTCTAGAAATGAAACGAATGAGTAAATAAGTATAAAAAAAGTTATATGGCTGTTTGATCATTGTGTTCTTTTGTCTCATTCTCTCATGTTTGTTTTGTGGGTCGTAAGCTGAAAAGTTTGAGAACCCTTGTTTTAGATAATCTTATATAGTCAGATGCAGATTTTTGGTTTAGGTTTTAACTTGTTAAGTTTAACCAAACTCATTTCGAGAGACTAAGGGAAAAGTAGTTATGATATTTTCCAGACCGTAAGGTGCGGTTAAAATCCTTAAAATGGTCAATATGCAGTGCATCTTCTGTATGAATTTCGAACAGATTTTATATGTCTCATGGCCCTCAAAAAATCTGTAAAATATTTTAGCTCATACACACTGTACTTCAACATTAGAATACGCTGAATTTATCATCTGTGGACATGAAAGGGAAGGGATCTGGTAACCAACTGGTAAACTCATTTTCTGTGCTCTCCTGCTCCTAGCACCAGAATGGGCTTGAGATCCTTTACATCATAACTATATATAATTATTGAATAAAATATATGTTCCCTGGCACATTTTAGCATGCTTAAGAATTCCTGAATTGATTAGCATTAACTAATTGTCTTTAAAGTGGGTGTGTTCAGTGTAGTGAGTACGGATGGTGCACGTTCACCTTTCCTGCTCTGCCTGAGAATCAAACCAATGACCTCTCTGTTTTCGCTAGCACTGTGCTCTAGAAAACACCCAAAATCTTTCACCATGAGCTTCAGAATGACTTACTGCTTCAAAGCAACCCCAAAGTAGATGACCCGAGGCATATAGAGATACACCTGATCCTGTCGAATGGCATCCATGATTTTCCTGCAAGCGTACTCTGGCTCAAGTATGGGCATAAGTGTGGGCCATCTGTAAAACACAAGGCACACTGCTTTAATGAAACACATCTTTATGATCTCAAGTGCCTGTGACCAGATGAACAACTACTTTTATACTAGTAAAAGCCTCGATTTGAGGTCAATACAGCAGTGACGTGAAGTCAGTGGATCCTCAACAGTTCTAAGCCTTACCTTGGATTATCAATGCCTTCTAACTGACGCAAAGCCTGCTATTGTTATTTTGTGTTTTTAGTTCTCAGGTAGTCCTTAGTGTCTGTCAGCATTTCCCCTATCATGGGAGGTTTCTGTTTTCTCCTTTGTGTTTTAATAAAGACCTGTTGATGAAACCTGCTACTCCTGCACTTCAGTTCAGCACATTCACCCCTTACTTCCTGGTTCCTCTGTGCTGAGTCATGATGCATGATTAGTCTCAATTGTTTTCACACTGAGTGAGTCTAAAATCATTTTTCTTTGCATTTATTTGATTTCTATTCAAGAGCATCAATGAGAGCGACTTTATATCGACAATGAATTTATATTGTCTTGTCGTCGGGATTGTGTTGTACCCAAAGGTGAGGAGTAAAGCTCGGACAAAGTCATCTAGCACTAGCTTAACCCCAGCGTGTGCCAATCACACCGCTGTTGTGAATTAATTAAGAATGATGTTGATTTCGAATGTAATGTGTAGGTTTCAAAAATGTAATTTGTTTTGATACTTTTGGTCTTAAACGAACGTTACAAGAGTTAATTCAAAATACAATGTAAGAAAATGCACAAACGTCTTTCAGTATCATTTTAATGACCCCAAATCAGTACCATCTAGTGGTGAAAAGAAGGGATAACTCTTGGAATTACAAGACCTGTAATAGGGCTTGTATTTTTCTAAGTTCTGGCACAAGAAAGAACACTGGTACAAAAAAAATGTTTGGAACAAGGTAGAACATTTAGGAGACGTTCGCCTGTTTTTTTTATTTTTTATTGTTAATAAATCGTTTTGACGATGTCTTTGCTTTTTATGGGATTTTGTTATAAAAAATTAAATATTTCAAATTTTGCTGTAAAAAAAATTACATTTTTTATTGTACAATGTATTTTTTGTAAAATTTCAGGTTTGATGTGGAAATATTGTGTAATGTACTGGTGTAGTCCTGAAAAAAAAATTAAGCTTTGGATGAAAAATGTTTTAAATGTAATTTATTAGAGCAAATTGTAAAGTAGCAAAAAACATAAGGCCCCAGACTTCTATGGGTTAAATATTGATGTGATTGTAGTGTTTAATTGGTAAACTTGCATGTTTTAATCCTCCTGAAATGTGTTTTTCAAACATCACTTACTTCTTCGCTGCATGTATGGATTCATCATGTATTAGACATCACTTTAGTTTGAAGCTATTTAGTGAAATAAATTCAAGTAAATTATGTGTTATAAGTTCACTGTAAATGATAATTATAATTTTTATTGAATTTTTATTTATTTTTATTTTGTCACAACAATATCTTAATTATTGGTCATTGTACAGTGGTACCCAGAGATACGAATGCTTCGAGTTACTAAATGTTCGAGATACGAAAGGTCTCGCAGGAAATTTTTTGCTTCAAGCTACGAAGAAAAATTCGAGATTCGAACAATAACAAACATTTATGCTCTATTTTCCACTTGTTTGTCTCACGTCATGCTGCGCTTCTGCGTCCTTGCGCCCCTTTCTCCCTTCGAAGAAAGTGTGCTTTTAGGGGCTGATACGCCTTAAAACACTTTAAATCAGTTTTAAATCGAGCAAAACATTATGTATAGATTACCAATAATGTACTATAACAAATGTAAGAGTCAAGGTGTTGTAAAAGAAATAACGTTTAAAACGTGGAAAGTGCTGTTCTGTAGCGCAAGTTAGAGAAACCATATGACGTGTTCTCAGAATCGTCTCTCTATCCTTTCTCACACGCTCGATATTCTTTATGCTTGTGCTTGAAACCGTGTTGGTGTCAGTAATTTGTGAAATATCTCAAGAAAGTTAACTTTCATACACAGTGCTGTAATGTTTTCTGCCATCCGTTCCACCTCCTCCGACACATCGCTTCACTCTCAAGGTTTCACATTTGTGTACGCCTTATGTATTTTGCATGTGTTTTATTATAATTTATTACATTAAAATGTGTAGATTTAAGGATTGAAGAAACGTTTCTTGATTTTTCTCTGGTTTTCCATTTTTTTTAAAAAATCAACTTATACTGTTGTTTCTGAGAGCCGTTGCACGGATTAGGCGTGTTGCATTGTAAAACTTGCTTCGAGATACAAATTGTTCGAGATGCGAACATCCCCCTGGAACGGATTAGTTTCATATCTCGGGGTACCAGTGTAGTAGTATAAATTGTGAGTCTAAAGGAGACATTAATTTATTTTTAAGAAGTTTCTTACTTGGTTTTGGCCCCATCGAACATGCCAGTGTTGATGAAAAATGGGCAAACTATGGTGGTCTTCACTCCATCACAGCCTAAAGCCAGTAGCTCGAGGGCCATTGACTCCGCAAAGCCAACTGCAGCAAACTTACTTGAACAATAATCTAAGTAAATTACAAACAAAGCCGGGTATTATTTGAATTCTTTCAAATGAAACATGTGTGTTGTGTAAATGAAAATAATTACCTGCAAGTCCATTCACTCCCATAAGCCCGGCAGTGCTTGCGATGCTCACCAAGTGACCATGGTTTCCTGCGATCATTGCTGGGAGAAATGCCTTGTACATCTAAAAAAAAAAAAAAAAAAACATATAACAGTCATATTGTTTGCATTGTTTCAGTGGAACAAATCAGATGTTTTATAATCCATTAAACGTAGGCAATGTCTATTTGTTTTCAATGCAATCCATCTGGAGAGTGTAACAACAAATAGTTAAGTATGTTTAGTATCGGGGGTGTAATAATATATTGAGGCACAATATATAATAATAATAATAATAATAATAATAATAATAATAATAATAATAATAATAATAATAATAATTGTCACAATACGTATCATGGAGATAATGGGATATATAGTCTAGGAGCTGAAGTGTATTTGCTTCATGTGATTGTGATTCTAGTCACTTCTGAAACTTCTTTTTCTTGTTTTCTTGTTTTATATAATAATTTCTAGGAGACAATTATCCTTTACTCACATGTTAAACAAGAAAGATGATAAAATTAGCTCTCTCTATTACTTAGAGTAACAAAGATGCCTTAATGTAGCCATTAATGCTGCCCCTAGTGGGTGGATGGTATATACAAATCAAACTAGACCATAGCCTTCTTAGCTTTTGGCTTTTAAACCTTTTTTAAATTCCACTTTTCGATTAAGTTTGTTCAATAATGGTTCATTCAATAATAGTTCGACAAAATATCGAGGTATTTATTGTATCTTGAGCAGAGGAGCGCTCTCTTCAGCGCTCTCATGCACATGCTTCAACAAGCTGATCTTCATAGCTACTTTTAAATTCAACGTTTAAATTAACAAAAAAAGAGATTCTGATCTGGATCCTTCTAAATAAGGGTCATGGAATTAAAACATAACCTTTAAAAAACATAAACTAACAATTTTACTATTAATTAATAGTACAACCTATTTTAGTAATGGAGAAAGTCTTTGTAAAATTTATTTTAGAGCTCTAATCAATGACCTTGTTATGGGACCATTTTCGTTTCTTTTATTATTTTTTTAAATCAAAATTATGGTGCATCTTATTAATCAATTGTTTCTGGTTAGTTTGTTAAGAAAGAATAAATAGAATCCTCTTGCTTATTAGTTTGTTTATAAAAAATGAAGTTCTTTCAAATCTAAAGACAATAAAGAAGTAAAGACAAGTAGGACTGCCTTGATCCACAAAGCAGGTGGTTAAGAAGTGTGTGGCGAGACTGACACCCGGGAATATGTTGGGACACAGTTACCAACAAATAGGAAAGAGGAGCGTCATATTTCTGTCAAATGTAACATGCATCCCAAACATTTTATCAGTTAGATTTCAGGTTTGTTTCATAATAATAATAATGATTTGTTTTTTTCAGCAGTTTCATTCTTCAATGTTAATTTTCAAAGCCCCCTAAAAAGTATGGGATATACATTCCTCATAAATTATCAAATACCAAACAAATACATTATAAATAGTGCATTAAGCTAGTTAATGTTAGCACATACTAGTTTTATTTGTTCTTGAGCTCATGTTCAGATTTCTATACAGGTTTTATGCAGAAACCTCTGGGCATTAGGCTAAAAGCATCATTTTCGTGAATATTATTTATGAAGTTAATCTTTTTGGTTGAGCTGTGAATCAAAGTTCACTGGTCTTTTGTAAATGTTTTGAATTCTGATTAGGTTTTGCCTCTCCCAGTCCAAAGGCTAAAGGGCGGCTGTCCCAAAAGAAGGTTCAATCACTCGCAGGGCTAGCTACAAAGAGAGAAAGACCAGGTAAAGCACGTACATACCCAGAAATGTGCCAGACCGTTAACCTCCATGGACTTCTCTATGAGCACATCCGGAGACTCCATGAACTTCTTCCCCGTCACAATGCCAGCATTGTTTATCAAGATTGTGACATCCCCAACCTCACGCTTTACCTTCAAAAACAAGGAAATGTAATGTTGATAACATTTGTTCTTGCACCCAAAAACACGTAGCACTGAAAATATATTGTATATGCTATTACCAATCCACTGTTTGCAAATTGGGAAATGGTTTTGAGTACGTATTTACTGGGTGAAAAAGATTTAATTCCATATCCAACTCATTTGTCAACCTATTTTATCCTTGCACTTAGGGAATATTTGCCTAGGTAATATTTTGTCAATTAGGAAAACGCGTTGGAAACTATTCAAATACGTTGAATGACAAAATAAAGTGATTACCTTTACTTGTGTCTATTTCTATTCTCTATCCTTATACAAAAAAATACAACATGAACTGCTTGACTTGTTAAAAAAAATAGATTTCCATTATACCTTGTCCGGTATTTGACTTTTTTCTTATTAAATAATTAGAATTTCAGTTATTTATTTTATCTTAAATTGACACCAAACAGCCATGCTAATCAAAAGTCAAAGAAAAAGCTAGGCTAAGCAGGGTTCAGACCAGTGATTGGATGTTCGATTCATTTTACAGATTCAAATATTTTTCAAATTGTTTTCCTTTTCACATCTGTTATAAACGTAAATCTGAATCACACTACAAAAAGAACAAAACAAATTACTCCTACCTGGATCTTTAGTCTAGTTTAACTTGACTTTAGGCTTGAGTCTCCTTCATTTTACACTATAACGAGTGCAGTCCGGGCCAAAACGAGAATTGGCTTTCAATCATTTTGATTAATGTTAGTTATTTTCCACTCATTTCTTTTTCTGAATCCTTTCGTTCAGAAGGGAACTTTGCCAAAAGAAATTTTCAGACACTTAATCTTTTCGGTTTACGGCTCATGACTGCTCCTCTGAGTCCTTTCGTCATTAATGATGGACAGGCTACACTCGAAAAACCATAAGGATGTCGCACATGTGCCACTGAGCAAATCCCCTTCAGACACGATTCATTTCTCTGCAGTCACATGAAAGATCCGTTCAAAATGAACGATTTGTTGAATAACATAATTGACTTAATCTTGGTTTATTGTGTCAATTAAACACAATACTTAGATTCATGTGATGTTGTAATCATTGTGTATCCCCGTCCCCATGTTTGTGGGCATTACAATGCTCAAACTGTGTTTGCAACAGTATAGAGGCTAACAAGCCCCCAAACCATACTCCCTGTGAACTTTTTCCTGAGAACAATGCAACAGTTTTGTGTCAGTGATATTAGGAAAAGGACCAGTGCATCCTCCTGTAGTGCAGGGAATAGACTCCCTCAGCCACCAGTCTCAATGTGCAACTTTAATCGAATTGTTGGTAAAAACTTAAGGGAGAAAGTTCAGAACCTTTAAACATCCACATACTGTCTTGATACCCTACCAACAGCTTCTTTAAAATAGTTCTTACGAGCATAGAAACTGACCTCATAGAGGTTATAAACGCCTCACTTCTTTCTGGTTCCTTTTATAATCCCTAACAACTACAGTCACTCCTGAAAAAGAGAAACTTTAGACAACACTGTGCTGAGCAACTACAAGCCCATTTCCAATATC
Organism: Danionella cerebrum; assembly: GCA_007224835.1. Lineage (NCBI taxonomy): Eukaryota > Metazoa > Chordata > Actinopteri > Cypriniformes > Danionidae > Danionella > Danionella cerebrum. The sequence goes on from SRMA01026217.1 coordinate 112,065, forward strand.
GCTTTTATCCCTTTATCTAATTAACTTAATGAATTCTTGAGCTTAACTGAACACATGGATAGTTTTCAGTCGGTTTCTCATGGATCTCATCGGAGCACAGAGCACAGAGACAGCTCTATTAAAGATAATGAATGGCATCCGATTACATAGAGATTCAGGAAAAGTGACCATGCTGGTTTTACTAGATCTAAGCATTGCTTTTGACACTGTTGACCATAACATCATTCTCGACAGACTGGAAAACTCCGTTGGTCTTTCTAAACCAGTGATAAAATGGTTCAGGTCATATTTAGAGGGAATAGGCTTTAATGTGAGCATAAGTCACTCATGCAGTGTCCCTCAAAGCTCAATCCTTGCCCCTCTCCAGTTTAACCTGCACATGCTCCCTATGGATCAAATCATGAAAAGACACCTCAATATCCTCTCAAGTTCAATGCCTATCTCTAATAACTACTAATCAGGCAGGAATCTTGGGGTGATTCTTGGTTTCAATAGTCGTCAGAACAATAACTAAATCAGATTATTACCATCTTAGAAATATTGCACATTTGAATCCAATAAAGATTTAGAGAAACTACTTCATGCTGTCATCATCAGCAGGCTGGACTACTGTAATATTTCCTTACTTGAAGCTATTGAAATTACATTAATTACCATGAGATGTGATCTCTTTTGATGTCAGCCTAACTAATAAAGGGTAAAGTTAAAGCTAAATGCTGTTAAATGCGTGTTCATGCAGTGATTTATCAGTTCAGGTGATAATGTTATCTATATCCACAGCATTATTGCTTCTGTAGTTGTTCTTTTGCACTTCATTGCAAAGAACGAACATTTCTGGAAATAATGTAATCTATAACCCTGTGCTTTAAGTGGACAAGAAGAAGTTGCAGAGTTCGGAACATGAAATGTAATACTTGTAATTTAAATCACAAGTACTTGTACCAATTATACTTGTGATTTAAATCAATCTAATATTGAATTGCATTTAGATGAATACCTCAATTTAAAACTGATCAGAATAAAGTTTACTCATATCACAAGTTCTTATGTTATAATGCTAATATTATAATGACATCTCATAACTAAAATATATTCATTCTGTCAACTTGTGATCCTCCAGCCTATGCTCCACCTCCAGCCTTTATTTTTTCATCTTCTCCATGCATCCGTTCACTCTCCTGCATCTTATCCATCACTTCCATCCTCTTCTTACTTCCATCCTCTTCCTCTTTCATCAAACCATATATGCACATTTCCCATTTAATTAAATTAAAACCGGTCATTAATTTTTGGTTAACAAATGAACAAATATCAGTTGGTAAATGAAAAATAAGATAATAAAAAAAACTTGTACAATTGTCATGGGACTCAAAACAAGTGGTTTGTGAAATAATCGTCCTCATTAAAAATTGAAATGCGAATGAATCAAATAAAATACAAGCCCGTTGTTCTAACGGTTCTTGTTCTGCAGCACTCCCTCTCTGCTGGTGTAATACACCGGCTGTAACGGCGGAGGGATGTACCTGGTTCGCGACGCGGTACACCTCCTCGCGGTCGCTGCAGTCGCAGGTGTAGGTGTGCGCTCTCGCGCCGTAGCTTTCTTTGATCATCCGAGCGGTCTCTTTGTTGCCCTCCTCGTTGATGTCCCACAGCACCAGTCGCGCCTCCAGTCGGGCGAACTCCAGAGCCATGAGGCGCCCGATTCCGCTACCCGCCCCGGTCAACAGGACAGTTTCTCCGGACACACTCTTTCGCCGGGCCGGGATGAACAACCGGACGAACGCTTCCAAGCTGAAGACCAGCGACATGAAGAGCAGCCGGAGGGTCTCGACGAGAAAGTTCATGATGATGGCGATGCGTCTGTCTGTTTGGCTTTCACTCTAGGAACTTTAATTTTCTCTCTCATATAGCACCTTAGTAACCTAAGAAGCTTTCAAGATTATCTGTATCCAAACGGACGGAGAGAAATTCGCCTGGAGGTCCGAGCGCACTGGCGAAAGTTTTTTTGTGCTTTCGGCAGGGCTGACTGATCCCGGCTCAGACCCAGGTGGGCTTCCGTACATTCACTGCCCGCGCGACAGACTGACCTTCGCTCCGATCGGTATTCGTGTTTACCGAGCGACAAAGTTCAGTATTGTGCTGGGACGGACTGTAACGGGAGATGCCAGGATGCAATGGGCGCGGCATAGAGTTAACTCTTTGACGCCCGAGGACCGCCGTTATAACCGCGGAAAATAAAGTCAACCCTTCGATGGACCATAGACGCATTTTCAAACGCGAAGATGGGCACAGCAGCTTAAAAAAATCCGTTAACAAACTAAAACTTTCATTATCAAATGTAACTAATGTGCAATCTTTATTCATTCATTCTCCAACCCGCATATTCCCTTTTGGGGTCTCGGTGCCTATCTCCAGGGCACCGTGGGCAAGAGGCGGGGGTACACACTGGACAGGTCGCCAGCACATCACAGGGCAACATTCTCTCACACATTCGAAACCTAAGGGGAATTTAGATTATTCAATTAACCAGGGTGTCCAGAATGTACAATGTGAACAATGTGTGCAGCGGCAGACCCCCGTGACTCCAAAAAAAGGAATAAACGGGTTGAAAAATGAATTAACCTAGCTGCATGTTTTTTGGGGAAACCGGAGTACCCAGAGGAAACACACGCAAGCACACTCCTTCCAGGGAAGTTACCGGCGAGACTCGAACCAACAATCTTCTAACTGGAAGGCCATAGTGCCACCTAGTGAAAATATATTTAGTGAAATAGTCACAAAGCACTTGTATATATCTCTAAATGATACGGAGGTTAGATTGGGTTGGGTTTAATGGAGGTGAATGAAGGAGTGTGAATGAAAAGCATTATAGCTCAAGAAAGAAGATGTGTCCCATTATTTTATGCCAATGAACATGAAATAATTCCGGAATACTGTCTGTGTAGGAGTAAGAACGAAACAAAACCGATTAAAATCGAAGGGTCAAATATTTTTTCACTCCACTATAATTAGCTATAAGACTATATGTTAGCTTTCTTAAGATTACTTCAATAATCAGCAGATTATCTTGAAACCCCACAAATTTACAGAGAACAGCTTTCTATTCATCTCTCTTCAGAGAATGCTTTCTCTCTAGTCTCCTAATGGAAATCCTTCTGTTTTTCGTGATAGTTTTGAAGCATAGCTAGCCTGAGAAATCCATGTCGCTCGAGCACATTTCTGAAGCTGTATTGATAGCACAGAATGACCCGAGGCAAAACATTCTGTTCCAGTCAACACACAATCTGCTGCTGCTTCAAGCACTTTATTCAAGCAGTACAGTAAAAGGCAAAGTACACACTCAAAACGATCTTAAAAAGCAGGTATTTTAAGAAAAAAAACATTCACTGTGTACAGGACAATGTGTGATTTTTATTTATATTAATTACAAACAAAAATGAACAAACTTGACTTATTATTAAGCCACACAAATAAGCCAGATAATCCCTTTAGCTGTCTATATTAGTATTTATTTATTTTCAACATTATTGCGGAAACTTCATACATAACAAATATCTTTTTTCAATGTGCTGTTAAATGTTTTTCATGTTGTCCAGGGGATAACAGAAGTTCCTGAGACCTATTGTACAAAACTCGAGGGCTATTACATACTGTATGCAGCAAGGAAAATTTATTTATTTTTCAATTTATATTTGGCCATCATTTTGACTGCATAGAAATGAAAAAAATCATGTTTAGTTCTCATCTGTTCACAGGTGCATCTCAAATAATTTGGAATTATAATAAATCGTCAAGTAGTTTGGCCGAATTAAGGCATACAGAATATGGTAACAAATAAAGTCAATCCAAAAGTTTGATTATTTTTCTTTACTCAGTCAATTTTTCTTTCCTTCGCAGTGAGCTACACAATCATGGGGAATTCTTTTAACTTGACAATAAACTGCATTTGATTTGGAAATCAAGTTTCCACATTTGACTCAATGATCGTGGGTTTTTTCAAGAGGAAGTTGGGAGACTCCACCATACTGTCAAAAACAAGTGCATAGAAATCATTTTTCAAAGGCCTGACATTTCTTGTGACTGAATTCAGTAATAGTTCACTCTCTGTGCAATAGAGCTCTAAAGTATATGGCTTTCCCTTTCTGAATTGAGTGACAATTATTTGACCTTTTCCATGATATTCAAACTATTTTAGATGCATCTGAATATGTTTAAAATTTGCCAGCAATTTTAATAGTAGTATTAAATATACAGAGAGGCTCTGTCTATTGCAATTGTGTGTAAAAAATAGTAACTGACCGTCTGCTTTGGAAGTTGTGTGGTGAGCCTGATATATACTTCAGATCCATAAGATAATCAAGACGTATTAATTGTTCATTAATAAGCCCTCAGACTTTGTAATGAACCACCTAGCACTCCATATACAAACAAATTTATTTTGTCGGTTTGTTTATGGGAATTAAATGGTTAGATTACTAAGGGACATTAATATGAGTCTTCTGATTGTGATGTGTTAAATTTTAGATCAAAACCCTTTTAGAGTGAGATGTGTGTTGTGGAATATGTCAGATCAATGTTATTCAGCTGTACATGTATTTCAGAGAGCAAGCACATACATAAATCCTCATGTGGTGTGACTTGAAAGCGTCATTCATATTGACGTCAAATGGAGTACGTATTTACGTCAACTCATTTCCTCAAACATTTTTATCATAACTTATTAGATATTTATCATTTCCGTGCGAATATTTGGTTTCTTTTTCTAAATCATGCAAAGGAGAGCATGGCTCTTCAAATCTTTCAAAATATTTTCAATAAATTCTCTTAAATCTTATGACAACAGCAAACAATTACTTAAGAACCTTATTGATACTAATTTCCTTGTGTTCTATTGATATTTACAAGAAATATCACAAACAAAGTTGTTTTTGTCACAATTGTGACAAAACCATATGACACGAGGGTCTCATCATTTTTTATGTTGGAATCAAAAACAAATCCAAGTAGAAATTTTAATGCACCATTATTCCGTTTGCTCAAATGAAAAAAAAATGGGAATACTATTTTATATTAACTATATTTATGTTATATTCATTATAATAAATCGCTATTATATTCATATATCTGAGTGTATGTTATATTTAATAATATTTTATATATATATATATATATATAGTGTGTCATATTATATGTATAGAGTCATATTGTGTTGGGCACATTTTCAGGTTTTGAATCCATAAAAAAAAACTATTTACATTATTCCAGTAAGTATTATTGACTGTCTGAATCTGTTTTGAGGAAACACACAAATTTTGTGTTTACATTTTAGGGTTACATTTCTTCTTTTCTCTCATGGATGCATTCAAAACTCTGTACATCATTTATGACTTATTGACTGTCTGGATCCAATTTTTTAAAATATATTTTACCAGCATTTTTCATTTATTCCATCCTGAACTTGGTTTTTTTTGGGCAACGCATTTAGTAAAATTGTGTTGGGCACATTTAGAGGTCACCATAGTGCATTTTTGCCAAATTGGCCAGCAGGGGCCATGCAGCTCCCAACAGGGGCGGGCCTTAGTGTTTGGTCCCTTGTTTCACCATCAACATTGATCTGGCTAAAATCTACTACACCATTTATTCATGTGAAAATGATCTGAAGTTTTCGACAAATTATATCAAAGCACCACATTAAAAACACCAAGAATATTTCACACAATTCAAGATTTTCTCTGTCTGGTTGCTAAAGAAAGAGCAGAAAAGATTATCCTAATATACCAAAATGCCATCGTATATCTTTTCAATCTCAGATGAATTTTCACCTTCATCCTGTGCTTGAGATCGCTTTAAGAATCCTCCGTAGCGTTTGGATTCCTGCCACCACTCTTGTGGACCTACCCGCCTCATGAAGCCCCCATAACGTTTCTGCAGAGCCCTAATCTCGCTCTCTGAATCAGAAAGCCCTTCCCTCCTCATGAAGCCCCCGTAGCGTTTAGACGTACCCCTTAGACCCTGAACATAACTCTTAGATTCTGTCAGAGCTGCTTCTTCCCCCTCGCTCGCCTCAACTTGATTAGCGAGCATTTCAACCTCAGGTTTAGTCAGGATTCTTCTGCCCTGGATGTCCTCTTCTCGCTCTGGCTCAAACTCTTCTGCTGCCTTCTTCATGAAACCGCCATAACGCTTCATAAGACTTGTGTAATGCTTAATGACGCCGCCTTGTTTCTTGTCTGCTTGATGTTGTGTGTCTCCCAAGTGCTCGGTGGAAGCTTGATTCGGCTTGGGAGAGTTATCAGCATTCTCCATGAGGTGCTTGCACAGTTTCCAGACCCTTGCTCCATTCAGATCTTTCTCACACTCCATCATGCATTCCTGTGGAAAGAAATGATGAATGGAAAGTCTATGAGACAGCCCCAAGCAGTACCAGAAATCATCACTCCTCGTTGCGCTTCCTCAGCCTTAATCTCTCAATCCATATTTGGGCAACATGCAAATGAGCAAGTGTGGTTTGGGCGATAGGAGGTGAGTAGGTGTAGGGTTTGTACTAAGCTTGTGGGTAACCATGGAAACATAATGCAGACTGACTGAGAGTTTAAAGAAATTATAACAACCCCAGGTTTTCAAACACAAGAACACAAACAGACATGACATGGTTGAGAGAACAGAGAGCAAACCTGCTGTCAAAGGAATTACAGAGTAATGTAAGACCTGATTCTATTAATTGGCAATTGGTATGTCACTTATTTAATATCTAACCATCATGTAAAAATTTTCAAAAATGTCAGATTTTTTCAGATTATCACCTCAAATTATGCCTTCAGTCTTAAAAAAGGTTCGTCACTGGTTCTTTGCAGGTTTGAAGTTGCTAATAGCACTTTTTCACTTGTGGTTCTAACGTAGTTTTATATTGTTTTTAATGTGATATATACAGCTGCTGGTCATTTGATGGTTGGTTCTAAAAAGCACCTTTGAAGATAAATGTTAAATGGTATGACTCAAAAAAGGTTCCCCTATGATTATGAACTAAAGAACCGTATTTGGTTGTATATAACCCTTTTTAGAGTGTTAGCTGTGACATCAGATGTAGATGTCATACATGGCCTCAAGGTTTGATTATTGTAATGTCTTAATAGGTGATTGCTCTTTAGGTCCGACACAGTTTGAAAATGTTGTCGTTTACTAAAGCAAAATATGAACCAAACAAATGTGATCATAACAATAGCCCTTTAGAATAAACTATTTCTTTCATTTCTCAATCTGCAAACCCCACATCCCATTCATCTCACTGTGGTAAGGTGATTTCAGCAGCCGAAACAAGCCTCATGAAGACCTCATAGTTTCAAACAGACGTCGTCTGGTCACGATTTTCTCACTGCTGCTGGATTCTCAGATCGATTGGCTTTTTATTACAATGTTAAAGAAAACTGTGACTCTTTCTATATATTTGCAACAAAACTATTTTTTTAATTGTTTCAGGCTGTGCTTCATAGAAACACCCGCCAGTGTTTTTTTTATTAAACAAGTTTAGAGAACAGTCAGATAAAAGCTTAAATTACAACCTAAAAAAGGTAAATTGGATCACTGTCTATTTACTGACAGTAATTAAGAATTTTCAGGTAAATTTGCAAATGTTTTCATTAGTTTTAATAGCGTGAAACGTGACAATTTTGTTTTATTATTATTAGTTGTACAGAAATGAAAAACTGAAAAAGTAAACTTTAAAATATGCTTATCATATATCACAAAGCAACACCCGGTTTCTTGAGGTTTAAACAGTGGAATGCACGTTTTATATAATTGTAAAAAAACTCTGCTTACCTTTTATTAACACCTGCATTGTTTATTGATTAGCAGCAAATATTGGGTTTTGAGATGCATCACATTGTTGCATAAGAGGTTGAATTCCTCTAAAGCTCTGATCCTAGAACCGCCCACGCACGCAGCTCAACATTTAAACTATATTTGATGCTATTTGAAGGATACCTTGTCCAGGATTGGTTTTTGCGTGGTGTGAAACATCTATGTGATGATGGATGAGCACTCACTGAGGAGCTGAGGGCTTCGCCCGGGAGAGCGAGCTGTTCCATCTCCAGGCAGCGCGCGCACTCTCCAACACAATCAGCGCGGGCGCCTAGAATCAAACACGCGCTCAGCAACAGCGAC